>BLKR01009666.1:0-96531 GCA_011170035.1 Teleogryllus occipitalis
TGTCGTTGTCTGTTGTCGTTGTCGTTGTCGTTGTCGTTGTCGTTGTCGTTGTCGTTGTCGTTGGCTCGTTGTCATTGTCGTTGTCGTTGTCGTTGTCGTTGTCGTTGTCGTTGTCGTTGTCATTGTCGTTGTCATTGTCGTTGTCCTTGTCGTTGTCATTGTCGTTGTCATTGTCGTTGTCATTGTCGTTGTCATTGTCGTTGTCATTGTCGTTGTCTTGTCGTTGTCCTTGTCGTTGTCCTTGTCGTTGTCCTTGTCGTTGTCCTTGTCGTTGTCCTTGTCGTTGTCCTTGTCGTTGTCGTTGTCGTTGTCGTTGTCGTTGTCGTTGTCGTTGTCGTTGTCGTTGTCGTTGTCCTTGTCGTTGTCGTTGTCGTTGTCGTTGTCGTTGTCGTTGTCGTTGTCGTTGTCGTTGTCGTTGTCGTTGTCGTTGTCGTTGTCGTTGTCGTTGTCGTTGTCGTTGTCGTTGTCGTTGTCGTTGTCGTTGTCGTTGTCGTTGTCGTTGTCGTTGTCGTTGTCGTTGTCGTTGTCGTCGTCGTTGTCGTTGTCGTTGTCGTCGTCGTCGTCGTCGACGTCGTTGTCGTTGTCGTTGTCGTTGTCGTTGTCGTTGTCGTTGTCGTTGTCGTTGTCGTTGTCGTTGTCGTTGTCGTTGTCGTTGTCGTTGTCGTTGTCGTTGTCGTTGTCGTTGTCGTTGTCGTTGTCGTTGTCGGTGTCGTTGTCGTTGTCGTTGTTGTTGTTGTTGTTGTTAATATTATTATTATTATTTAATACCATTATTCTTGTTGTTGTTAATGATAGATGAAATCCCAGAGAAAATTCTGTGATGTGGAAAAATGAAATTTCATTATTAGTTAATACAAGTATATCTGCACAAATCCCACCATTCGGGCTTCTTACTGACTAGCACGGCACATGGCGCAAAATGACTTTATAAGATTTGTTTTAGTGGTTCAAAAATGAAGCGAATAACAGCGGGATAGAATAGACCAGGCGAGATACCAAACTGCAGCATTAACGATTTTTAAGTAATTTTCTTCAAGATTTACTACGGGTGGATCCAAATAAAACAAAAGAACCTTTATTAACAAATTTGAAGATAACTTATAGTACTAATACTTTTCAGAATGTAAATGATATTAGGATTGTGAAAGTCATATAAAAATCGCAAAAAAAGTTCAAGAATTGAACAGAATTTGAATGTAATTATTCAGGATCTATTTGATGGTATTAATTTGGTATTTTTTCTTCTTCACATTATCAAAAATGTGAAAAAGATGAAAAATGTTGAACAAAATTGAAGAACTAACATTCAAAATATTTTTAATAATTTTTGTATGTATGATTTTTGTGTATGATAAGTTTCTAGAAAATAGATTAAAATACTTAAGTGGAATTGAGAATTAATTAATTCATTGAGTTAGAGGAATTTGAGATAATAAATATTTTTGCTCTATCAAATCAAGTAAGCAAGTTTTTCCAATACTTAAACAAAGAATTTATTTATTGCAATTAGGAAAATTAAAACTAGAAAATAAGTAAATACATTTTTTTAGTGTTAAAAAATTAATTCGAAAACAAGGATTATAATTTCTAAATCAGCTAAATAGAGAGGATACACTGAATTTCCAATGAAATTAACATAAGTAAAATTTAAAAATAACGTTATAAAAGAAAATGGGAACTTATTGCTTTGTGACATGTAAGTTATGAGGACCAAAATGAATTACACATTTGTGAAAAGTGTTAATGAAAGTAGGAAACTCTTCAGTTTTAAACATGAATTCTTGTAGCAAAGATTTAATTATCTTATTCCAACATTATTAAGATATACCTATTTAAATAATCTTTGTAGTCCCATGTTTTCTTTGCTCACATTACCTGTTACCTCACAACATCTTTGTTAATGAGTATTCAGTTCGATTGCAGAAAGATCTCACACCATTGTTTGTATTTGTATATTGGTTTTCTTATTTTCTAAAACATGTATTTTAGTTTTCATTTACTTTTTTCTGCTTGCTTGCTGGAAATTATGTGGTATGTGTCCTAATCTCAGGCCCCTCATGATTCTTATATCAAACAATGCAAGAACTTCTTATCCAGATAATGACAGTAGTGTCATCAAGACAATGTTATATTTAGAGTTAAAACATGTTGAAAAGCTTGACACTATTGGTCCACATAATATTTATTTTCCTGATTGTTTCTTGCAACTTTTGTGTTCTTTGATAAATTTATGCAGATATATGGGGCCTGCAAAATATTCAGAAAAATTGACAGACTTATTTCTTCTTTAATGTCATAATGCAATGAGAACTTTCAAAATGTTAGAAATTAGGTTCAATAGCATTTTCAATGAGTGTGGTTAATTATTGATATTAATTTTAGTCTTCTTTTATTGTTGTGATTGTTTATATTGTATGCATTCTTTATAAAACATTTTGTTGTGACTTATTTCTCTGCAATTTTGAGTTCAGTCGTGTTTAATTGTTTTTTAAGATTTTATGATGTCAATGCTTTGATTTTTTTAGATTTTGAACTAATTTTGTTAAATTTGTAATGTAAATAATAGAATGTTGGTTGGTTCTGTGATATTTATTTTATATTATATCTTCAAGTTTTTAATTTTCAGAGTGTAGTTGTAAGTTTATTAATTTTTTTTAGAATCATTTTATACTGTATGATTTAAACTATAACTTCCATATTTAATTTTGTAGTGGAAAAGAAAAAAATAAATATTTTTTTTTCCTTTTTAAAAATGTCTTTTAATTTACAAGTTACCCTTGCCCTTCCCAAAAGCAATATATAAATAATAATTATTAATTTCCTACGAAGCATATGCATGGAACGTCTAACTGAATGGCAAAGAGTAATACGCTTTCCGTATGCGACTACCGCGACATTTACGAACGTCACTGCAACTACTTGGAAGAAGTTCGTTACACGACGGTCCGTCAACACGGCCGTGTCCGCCCACTGGATGAGGTAGAGAATGGGTGGAGATGAATACAGGTGTGGATGCTAATGGAAGATCGCAGTGGGCGAATGTCTTCTCTGTAGTGTTATTTGAAAATGCATTCAATTAATTCTGATGGCACTTGTGGAGATATTTGTTTTTTACTGTGGGATGGTTCATGTTGTCATGTTTGTTTGTGAACTTTCAAACTGGGATATCATTATCCCTTTTTTACTGATTGGTGTATGAATAAATATGGCTTCAAGATCGCTTGAGAGTAGGTGGGTTCGTAGATACAGAGTGTTTTTCGTATTAAGCAGTGCGATATTGAGCGTTCAAGTCTTCCTTGCGTATAAATTCTTTCCTGTTGATATTGATGGCGGAGAAAAAGTGCAAGAACAAAGAGAAATGTTTAGGAAACCCTACAGCGAGGTTAGTTGGTCTACTGTTTTGTGCTATTTAACTCAAATGTAAATGTATAATATTCTGAAATAATCTATAATTTTTTTTCAATTACTGGTTTGTTTCTTAAAGTTATTCTGAATATACCTCTTAATTACAGGCAGCTGATAATTTGAACAGTGTTATTTTGTCTCAGAAGGCAAAAGAAAATTATGTTACTGATGATGAAGATGGTCAAAGCAATAGTAACCTTGTGAATGGCTTGTATAACAAACCTAAAGTTCCTCCTGATAAACTGGTTTCCATTAGAAGTGATGCAGTTGTTTTGAATAAAGTGCCTCCTCCAGCTAATTTGAAAAACAGTGGATCATTTGTGGTAAACAGATCTATTTTACGACTAGAAGAACTAGATTTTGTGCCTCTATGTGATATTGCTACCAAAGAAGCAATATCAGCCATTCACAGAGCCAAAACCCAGCAATGCAAACAGGAAATTGCGAATATTACGTGCCTTATTCAGCAAGGGTTGCTGTATCCACATTACCTTCCTAATACATGTCCCTCATTGGGTAAGTCTTGTCAGTCAAGTTATATATATCAATATATATTAACAATTGTATATAATCAGTGGCACATGGAGGGGCAAGGGGTTTCATGAGCACTCCCAGAAGCTGATGACGTATTTTCTCATAGTTTTCACCAATTCTATGGTCACAGGGTTCTTCACTCCTTAGTTAAACTTATCTTAGTAAGAACTTTTATCCTGTGACAATAGAAGTTTTTATAGTAAGAAAAGTTGTTCAGTATTTAGGTTTGATACCTTATAAATAACTGAAATAAATTTTAAATTCAGTCTAAATGATAAATTCTTAGAAAATATGAAATCATCTGGACACTACATGTAAAGTTCCCCCCTTGAAAAACACTGGTTGCGCTACTGGGTATACTGATAATTTAATTGTTTATTCAATATATTCTTTTTATTAATATATTAATAATTTGTGGACCAAGTATTTTAGAATGTAGTATGTAAAACCCAGTGTAATGTGTAAACCTATATTACTTGTAGTGGGATAGAATGCAAAGTTGTTCAATAAATATGCTTTTTTCTAAACACTTAAGGAATCATGTTTATCAATGCATGTTAAGGACTTGACGATATTCCAGGAGTTTTGATTCCTGGGTGGGGCAAAAATTAAGTTGTCTATATTCACTTGTATACTTTGATTTATTTTCAGAGTATGTTGACATTTGATCAGCTGTTTCGGTGTCTTCCAATCAAGAGCATCCAAGCTCCCAATTAGATGACACTCTAACAGCTGTTATACGTCAATGAATGCTGTGTTTAAATCGAAGTATGTGCCCAAGCTCATATAGATGTGTGTCTGTCAAAGCTTCTCTCAGCTATAGAATGCCAAATAAATGATGTAATGATCTCCTGAGCCCATAGATGTCAGACTAAGATGCCAGGTGTCATAGTACAAACAAATGTGATATGCATTGTTTTAAATGTTTAAAAATCTTCTATTCATATTTTTGTTTTCATTTATTAACTACCTTTTTCTTGTGCACATAGGATGAATCGGCATCTTAAGTGTGTTTGTTTTTTAATTGTGTTTATTTTTAGTTTTGTGGAAAGAAGCCCAAATGAAGGCAATTGTGATCCTAAGTAATTATGTTTATTGTATTTACTTTAGCAATAATATAAAATATATTACAGTAATCAATGAATTCACATACTACTATTGGGCAATATTATATATTTGATACTGAATGAGTGTATATGAAATTCTGTGAATTTCTGATATGAATGGAAGAGGAGGAGAAGGAAGGAAACAGAATATTAAAGCTCTGATGTCATTTAACCTATGGTGCAGAAGTGTGGGAACTGAATGAAAGAGAACGAGACATGTTTTGCCCTTTATATGGGTCTTTGGAGAAGAAGCAGTGGCACTTCCAAACTGGAACATCTACAGAATGAGAAAATAAGGGATATTATGGACGTTAAAAGAAATATTATTGACAAAATTGAAACCAAACGCCTCCTCTGGCATGGTCATCTAGAAAGAAAGGAGTTTAGATGGCCTAAATTAATTTGGAAATGGATTCCTCCTGAAAGAAGAAAATGGGGTCGATCACCACGAAGCTGGGCCCAAAATGTACAAGACGCAATGGCTGCGAGAGGACTACAGGAGGGAGAATGGGTGTCTAACATTTGTTTCGACATAAATCAAGTAAAAAGAATGTGTGGGTGTGTGTGTGTATATATCAGATATCTTTGGTGTCTGCAAAATGTGCATTCCATATTCCTATTATCGGTTAATACAAGATCTAACAATGTTTCACTGGCTTTGGTAGTTGCGTTTGTTACAATTTGTTCCAAACCAACTCCATTTATACAGGATTTCAGTTTATTTGTATAGTAGTCATTTCCTTTAAGCCAGTCTATATTAAAATCCGCCCCATAGTTCAGTCTTTTTGACTAATATCTAACCATTCTTCAATAAGTTCAGAAAACCTAACTAAAAATTTATCTTTACTGTACTATTTGGTGATTTACAAACTGCAAAAGTCTCAAAACTCTGCTTCAATAAGTAATTTAATAGCCAGAATCCATCATTCCCTATGTTTGAGGTCACTTTTTACCATTTCATATGACAAATGAGGTGCTCAGGATGATAACTGCTGATCCCGACTGACCTCGCATTTTCATTTAGAAGTGCGATGGTTAACTTTTGCCGCATACCTTTCATATGCTGAAATATCAAATGAATAGGTATTTAGCAAACCTCTCAAATTCTACCTTCAAAAATTTGTTTGGAGTGAAAATTAACATTAATGAATACAGAGAAAGTAATTTTTCTCAAAACAAATTTTGGTTGGGAAATACCATTATTATTCTCAGTGCCCAAAATATTCAATAACATACATTACAACTCCTCCTCTTTGTTTAGTATCTGATTCACATTTAATACATGCATATCTCTATATTTCAATCCAAGCATCCACATCTCTATCTGTTACATGTGATTCAACAATTATTACTGAGATCAGTTTGATCTCTTTTGAAAACAGTGCAATAATGTCCATTTGAGCAGTTTGACCATTTACATTTAAAACCATTATTATGATTTTCTTTTCTTGTGGATTGTGTATACTTTTATACATAATTGCTACTCTTTTCATCCTTACTCTTCTTTGGCGCACTTGACACTCATTACTGAGTACAATGTGTTTCAAATCTGGATCTAATCCTAGTTTCTTATTAGCATTCACACAATTCATACATTTTGTTGCTCAGCTTAACTATCTTTTGCCAAATGTTCTTCACACTTCAAACATAGCATTCCCTTATCACAGGAATCATTCAAATGATCAAATGAGTAGCATGTCATGCATCGAGAAATTCTCAAATATACATTCACTTGACATGGTTGCCAGTTTACCTTCAATCTTCTATCTGTCTTCACCCTTCGGATTGTTTGCGGTTCCAGTTTGATAACTACCATTTATGATTTCTTGTTTTTCTTGTTGGATTTGTTGTTTATCTTTTTTATAGCTAATATCAAGTTGTCATCTCCATTTCTTCCACATCAAAGATTCTTATCTTCAGTTTATTCAGGACTGGAATCCTTACTTCATTCTCCTTTCTCATCTTTGATTGGACTTCTGTATTTATTAATCTTTTAGATTTCTATTATGGCACCACGGATTCTTATTTCCCTGATGTTTTCAATTCTGACCTTCATATCTGTTGGGTTCAATTTTTCTTGGCATTTCTTCTTGGTTTCTTCACATGTCTGATTCTGCTTCTTAGGTTTATAAATGAGAACTTCTTGATTTGACTTCTTGAGCTGATCAGTATGTGTTCTGTTTTTTCTCGCTTAGATTTTTCTGTGCATTCGTATTTTTCCGTATGATTTCATTTAATGTCTTTGCCATTTTTTGCTCCATTGTCATCTTGATTATTTCCATCATCTCTTGCATATTTTTTCTCGTATCATTTCCAAGGCTGCAGTCGATATTATTACACAGTTAGAGGGATACCACTTTTGACTAATGCCTTCACACCATGCATTGGTCCTCTTTCTTGTTTTTGCATTTTTTACAACACTCCTCCTGGCTTCCCAGTTTGTTTGAGGTTATGTTGTCCCTTTGTTGTTCCATTTCAATTTTTCACAATTGACACATCTGCCATCACACACGCATACTTGCCATTTCATATCACATATATCTGTAATATTGTTTTTAAGAAACAAAAAAATTCGGGTTCAAAGATGCATTTTTCTTGTTTCACTGTTTTGTCACTTAATATAAAAAGAAAATAATCGATAATATAGTACACACCATTTAACTCCAGGACTGCAACAATTTCACCAATCAAAATAATAAAATGTAACTGAGCAATCAATGTAAATAACAAAAAACAAAAAATAGCCTGGATGAGTTTCACCTGTATGCTGATGTGTATTGCGGAAGCTGTAGAGGAATTCTCTCTTGCTAAGTAATGCATTAATTACATTTTCTTAAGATAGGTTGTGTGCACTTCTGTTAAGTGAATTTGCACTATCCTGATTTGTGTTTTGATTTGTTTTGAACATTGAATTTTTATATTTGATTAAAATAGGTTTCTTTTAGACTTTAATGATTTATATTGGGTTATGGAATTGTTACATGGATGTAATGTAAATGTGACCTTTTTCACTACCAAGACGTAAATACAAGTGGAGTTTTGCAGCATCAATGCACTCTCTGGCAATGGAATATGTTGTTTGAATGGCTCTCCCTAAGCAGTATTTCTGATTTGATTGGACACTTGACCTGGGTAGTGGAATGAGTTCTAATTGTTCTTTCCCCCCCAAGTGTATAATTGTTTGTTTAACAGAGATTCACATGGGGTGTCACACTTACTGTGTATGGACTTTGGTGTGTGCCCAGCATTGATGTTAAGGTGGTGACTTTAGTAAGGGATTCTGTAATGAGACAAGTTATGTTTTTCATCAGAGAGAGCTGCCAGAGATCAATACCTCTCAAATGCCTGGTAAAATAATTCACTGGTTGATACCTTTCTACGTTTGAGTCATTTCACACTATTCCATACACTTTCACATGTGCCTCCCATTTCCACATTTCTGCTGTAAACATTTACTAGCCTAGTGAGCATGTTTGTGCTGCGTTATGTAAGAACTGGTAGAATGCATGTATCAATTAAGGTAATGCCACTGACGGGACACCTAAAGCTGACATGCGAGGGTTATTGTGTATGAATACACAATATTTATTCTATAATTATTCTAGTAGTTAGGTGATTCGCCAAGAGGTGGCAAAAATATCCCAGAGCTTAGCTTGCGGGAACAAGTCTAATTACAGTCAAGTGATTTACTTTGTGTTTGATGGACATTTGATTTGGCATGTGTACTTAAGCAGATAATATTTCTTAAGAAATTTGTTTTGTTATTTAATCTATAATATGAAATGAGTTTCCTTTATGGTATTGGGGTTGTAACAAGGAAAGAATTACAGTGTTCTATGTGTTTATAACAAGATATAGTATTTTTATGCCATTGGGTATTTCCTCTGCTTAATCATAGAATTGCGGAGTTTAGTTTTCTACCTGAATTGGAATTGCTAGTTGTATATTTCAAGATTATAGTATGTAATAATGCATATTTTACAATTAATAATGCATGAAATTGCAAATTTTAAGAATAATATTATTTCCCTCGTTTGTTTTGTTTTTTTCTATTGTTGAAAATCTGTTAATTGAGAATATCAAGTTACTCACAGATAATGACTTCTTTTGAATTATTTTTTTTCTTAATTTCCTTGAACACTGTACCCTGTGTTGCAAAGGAAGAAGAAAATAGCTAATATAATCGCAGAATTGAGGGGTAATATGAAATCTTTAGTCTCAGTTCTATTTAATAGAAAGAAGAGCCTGCTCAAATAACATTCTTCAAATGTGTAATTTGTAGGATCAGTTGTTACTTATCCACTTCTCTCTATCCCTTCTCTTTCTCCATATGCTTCGAACTGGGATCAGAGAACTCCAAGATCACAGAAGACAATTTAACACTGATGAAACTGCTTTCTTTAGTACTAGAGGAAGGAAAGTTCTAGCAGAAAATGGCTCCTAAGTCATTTATCAGAGTGTAGGAAATGAAGAGAAAGAAAATGTAACTTCCTTTATTACATACAACTGGAGTGTTAGCACCACCAATGATAGTTGGTGGTGCTAACACTCACATAGCAGCTGGAATAGCCAGTGTAACATCTCATTGTTCTGAAAGTTACTTATTATATGTCCAGTTGACTGCTTGACAAACTACTCCAAACACTCTTCAGAAGTAATAACTTTTTCTCAACAGATAACATTTATTTTAAAAGACTCCTCCTCTTATTAATATATCAAATCAAAATTACTGATACTCCTGTGCTCATGGAAAATTTAACATATTACACTGTCCTCAACTCATGGATCTGAGAACCTTTTTGATCCAGTCAACTCAACCTCTCAATCTTCTTATTGTTTATTCAGTCTTCTAACAAATCACCATGTTGCTAGGCAAGAAACTGATGACTTGGTTACAGAACTTTCCTGTACCTTTCAAAATTTTTGTTTTTTGGGGTGGTGAGATTCATCGATACAGTAAAACAATTAGAATGCATCAAAGTTCATATTTAGAATTTTTTACAATAAATAAATGACTTTTTGAATGTTTGACATCGGATTTGTTAAAGGGGAAAACTTGGTGAATTTGTTGAAGAATAATTGTTAAAAGTCAGAGAAAATTTTGTGAGGGTTATAATACTAGATATTATTCCTTAAAAATGTTAGTTCAGCATTATATTTTGCCCAATATTTATTTACTTAATTTGTACTTAATCATAGTGAAAAAAGAGCTGACCATTAGTATCAGAGTAGATTTAATTTTTTCAAGTGGTGGTTTTGAATTGGTGATTATTAGGGAATTATGTGAAATAAAAATTCGTTATAATGCTTAAAATTCCATTCTTGAAGCGTTTTCCGAGTATACTTGTTTATCAGATCTTAACATGGATTCAGAGAGGCTGAAAAAAAGTTCTACAACCACAGAAGCAATTATTCGCTAGTTCCATCCGAAATATATAATACTTTCGTAGTATACACAATGTTGTTAATGAGGAGCTGGCGCTGAAGTGAATAGTACCCTGTGATAGAAAGAGGGTGGGTAAAGGGAGAATTCGCCTTTCCCCCCTCCCCGACTCCAGAAAAGATATAAAATAATGACCGAAAAATATTTATTTTATCATTTCCGCATGGGGTCTTTGAAACATGTGTAAGCACGCGGTTGAAGTTACTTCTGCTTCACATTCATCCGCTCCTCCTTGATCCCGAGTACGTGGTTTCCAAGAAGCAGAAGGCGCTGAGGAGGGGGGGGGAAGAGTAAGTTTGACAATTATTTCACATAAAGGTGAAGGTCCGGCATTAATAAAAGAGCATTGCATGGCTTTGCAAATATTTCAGTAACAGTGTTAGTTTCTAAGTAAAATATTTCGAACACGCAAGTGAAATGTTAATTTTCCGCTTATAAATATATTAAAATGTAATAAAATATGTAGCAGTAGATATAATATGTAAAAATATGTAATTATACCGAAATATGTAAAAATATTTAAAATAAAAATGGTTCCAATTCGTTCAGAATGTTGTGTTAAGTTTAAAAAATATTAGTGAATGCAGGTATCTTGTCCCTGTAAAAATATGTATTTACATGAAAATCCGTTCCTTAGTGATTATTAATCACAAAAAATTCAGGATCCTGATAAGTTTTACAATTAATCAAGTACTCATTTTGTACATTTCAATATTAAATACAATTATGCTTGTTAGCAATAATTACATGTGGCTTGTGACATACTTTACATAGTTTTTTACATAAGTTATTACATACATTACACATTTATATTATTAGCATGTTGTTCTTTTAACACTTGAGTTGCTTTTAATTATAATATTTAGAAAAGGTACTTAATTTTTTCCTGTGTTTAACACTATATGAATTATTCATTATCTATACTCTGTAGCCAGATATTGAGCGAGTTCCTGAACTTTATTTACTTTTTTAAAATATCTGTTGGTACATTGTTTAGGGTGGGTATAATACACTTCCTTCTTTCTCCGTATTTGCTGTATGACTTCATCGCATTTAATGTTGTTTCCCAGGTGTTGTATTGGTGACTTGATTTCTGTTGATATTGAGTTCTATTGTAATTATTGGTAAGGTGCTGGTATTTGTAGATGCCCCATGGTGATAATGTGTCACTGTGTCAACTTTGTTGTTCTCTGTATTGGCTCCAACTACTATTTTCATTGTTTTCTTGTGTATTTTTTTCAACTTATCTACGTGCACACTGCTGGTACCTCCCCATACTTCTACTCCACATTTAATAATAAATTCCTCCATAGATTTGTAAAAAAATTTTCTTGCTTTTGATTTAAGAGGTCCTTGATAGCAAACAGACACCCGCCAAGTTTTAAAAAAATCAGATGAATGTGTCTATAGAATTTGATATGATTGTCAAATATAGTTCCCAGGTAATTTATGGTAGTCACAAAGTATTTTTGTACAGTGGCAGTTATGTTTTAAATACTCATGTTTTAAACATTTTTCATTGTGCATGGAGATCTTTCCTAGTTGATATATATTTGCGAGACGTTTTAAAGTACACTGTGTTAGTTTTATTTGGATTTGCAAATAAATTGGTTTGGTGGGACCATATAAGTGAATTGAATTCCTTTTGGATTATTTGCTTGCATTGATTGATGACATTATGTGAGAAGAGTAAGAGAGCATCATCTGCATATATGAAAAGGTTGCATGTTTTTTACTACTTGAAATATAGTGTTCACGTAGATTGTGGTCCTAAGCAGCTTCCTTGTGGGACACAATGTTCCATAATATGAGAGTCACTTTTAACATTGTTCACTTTCACAAAACATTTTCTGTATATTAAGTGACTTTCAAATAGTTGTAGATAGTGTCCTTCAACTCCTATTTTCCTCAACTCCTGTGCTTATTAATTTACAGTGACTCTGTCAAATGCTTTTGAATAATCAATGAAGACTTCCATTACACCTTGTCCTTTATTAAGATAATTGTAAGTATTGTCTATAAAGTCTAGCAATAATGATTCGGTACATTTTTCTTTCTGGAAGCCATATTGATACAGGTTTATAATATTTTTGTCAGTTACGTATTTGTCTATTTTTTTAACAATGTATTTTTCGAGAATTTTTTCAATGGTAAGCAGTATTGAAATAGGGTGATAATTTGACAGGTCCTTATTGTCACCTTTTTTTAATATTGGTCTATTAATGGATGATTTTAGAGCCTCTGGGCATTGGCCAGTTCTAATGAAAATAATATTTTTAGTTTTTACGAGGGAAACTGGAAATTTTAATGAACTCTCAGGAGGATGCGCACTTCTGAGTAGTGTGGGACTTTCACCCACTGAAACCACAAACCCTTTTTATTTTCTCGCTACGGAGTAGAGAGAAAGTTGTGTAATACGCGAAAAACGGCGAATTTTCGGCAGAAAACTTATTACAGGGCTTTAGTTACGAAAAAGTGGAAGCGATAATTGATCTTGATGTCCGCCCACCCCAGTGGTCAATTCTGCGCGCAGACTGGGCCAAATACGGTGAACTGCACATACTAGACCAGTGTCCCCACGGCATTAATTGTATGGCTGCTCACTTCACCGAAGCCGTTCTCCACGCAGCAAGCATCGCCATACCGAGAACGACGGGCCGACCACGACGTCCTCCGGTGCCCTGATGGAACGACAACTGCGCCTCCGCTGTCCGTGAGCGGCGCAGGAACGAGCGTTGTCTGGGCTAAATAGGTTCCCTACAATTGAAAACTTAATCGAATACAAGAGGCGTAGAGCCAGGGCCAGAAAGGTCATACGCGATAGCAAAGCGACGTATTGGGAGAGCTGATCTTTCCTGTCTCTTGCTCTACTCCTAAGGTGGTATTGGGAAAGGTCCGCCAAATTGGGGAAATCCCCCTCCACATGTTCCAGGGTTGCAGGTGAACGGGAATCTGAGCACTGCTGAAGATATAGCAGACAACTGGCTTCTCATAATGAGAACATCTCTAGTTCTTCACAACTTTTTGCAGGTTTTCTCAATTATAAGAGTAGATGGAAAAGACTGGATTTTCCGAGTGTCAGAGAATAGGAATATAACTCCCCCTTTCTTCGGAGGAATTGTGTGCACTTGCTCTTTTGAAAGACTCTTCTCCAGGACCTGACCAAATCCACAATCAAATGTTAAAACACCGACCCGAGACGGCGCGATCCTTCCTTCTTAACCTCTTCAACCGCATTTCGAACAAACACTTCATTCCTGACACCTCGCGCGAGGCTATAGTCATCCCTATTCCTAAGGAAGGAAAGGCCCGAATGATTCCCTCGAGTTATCAACCGATTTCGCTTACTAGCTACATCTGTAAGCTATTGGAGCGAATCGCCGTCTGGTCTGGCTACTGGAGCAAAGAAACTATAACACCCGTACAGTGTGGCTTCAGTAAGCATCGATCTACTTTGGATCACTTTGGTCACTCTTGCTTCGCAGTATCCACTTAGTATTACAACATCTTGTAGCCGTCTTCTTTAATATTCAGGAAGCCTATGACATGATCTGAGGCACGGCATACTTCGCACTTGGGGGCTTAGAGGACGGCTCCCCTTGTTCCTTGAGAACTTCCTCCCTCCCAAGATCCTTTCCAGTCCGCATCTGCGGAAAATTCTTAGTCACCGTTTGGAAAATGGAGTTCATCACGTGTCAATACTGAGCGCCACTCTGCCATTAAAATAAATAACAGCGTCAGTAGTACGAGAGCCTGTAAAGGCATCGGTTTTTGTTAATTTTCCCATTTTCTGCTCATCCAAGACTATCAACGTTATTCAAAGACTACAACTCATACTGAATAGTCTGAATGGAGCGCAAAGAACTGGAATTAACTTGTCGAGGTAGATCTGCCCACGTCCTGACGGGGGGATGCAAGGAGGGCTCTCAAGTATTCCTTTCTTTCACCAGTCATTTTTTCCCTTTGTTCATTCTCAATTCTTCTATAACCTCCCCTTTCTTCATTATCATTCGTTTATAACATCCTGTTTTTCTTCTTCCTCTTCTATTTCACTGGCCCCCTCTGTATGCTGAACGCCAACGCATGTGTTTACCATGCATGGCGACCCTTGTCGAAGGGAATGTGTGTCCTGGCGGTTGAGGGGTCTGTATGCTTCACCACTATTGACCTTGTGCTACGTACTACATTGCACTGAGCGATACGTTGACTACGTATTTTGGGGAACATTCCTTGTAGGCTTCAATACTTTTGCTTTGGCCTCGGACTCTTCTAGACGGGCGATCGGGAGCTAACCCACTCCTGATCAATCGGCTTAGACTAGGTCTTGTACTGAACTCCAGGGTGAGCGGGGGGATCCACGGTGGTGCAGCGCTGTGTAATTCCCCCAGTACATCCCCGTGGCAACCCTGGCACATCGATGGAGTGTCCCCTTGTTGGGCTCCGTGGTGGGTGGGGACCACGGGGATGAATCTGATATCCATCTTCATGGATACTAAACCTTCTCTCCCGCCTTCTTCCCGAAGGAAGATGAGATGTCCGGATTGAACTATTGATCTCGATAGTTTCTTAATGAAAGAAGATAGGCCAAAGAAGCCTAGATTTCTCCTCAAGGCATACGCTGACGCAGGAAGATCGTTTAAAATGGTCAATGCTCTCTGTTTGGCTTGCGCTATAGAATGGGAAACTGCTAGTTGTAATGCGACAAAGGAATGGTACCATTCTTTTTGAAGCACGATCGGATAAGACCGACAAAATTATGAAAACCAAACAGATTGCCGGCCTCCAGGTGGAAGTGGCCACTCACCCAACACAACCCATGTAAGGGAGTGGTCAACCATGACGATTTCTCTGCGGAGAGAGGATAATCTAGTCTCCTTTTTTAAGAGCCAGGGTGTGACCGACGTCTATAGGATCAAGAGAGCATGGGCGAGAAATCCCAACTTCCACTCTTATTCTGACGTTCATTCTTCCAACTCTCCCTCAAAGGAACTTATGCGGTTTCTCTAACCTTCACGTACAATATGTTCCCAACCCTTAGTGTTGTTTGAAGTGCCAGAGTTTCGTCCATACACAGCGGTGCATGGTAGGTAACCCGGTGTGCGGTAAGTGCGGGAGAACGATGCACGAACCTGAACCCTGCGCCACTACACCGCATTGTGTTAATTGCGAAGGTGACCACCCGGCCAACTTTAAGCAATGCCTTTTCTGTGGGAACGAGCAATCCAGAAGATTAGGTTAGCCGAGTAAGTGTCCTTTCCTGAGGCCAAACGAAGCGAGGAACCCTATTGATCTCTCTCGCTCCTTCGACGTGAAAGTTAAGACTCCGAGGGTAGCAGCGGGCTGTGAAACTTAACGAGCTACCCCCCAAGTGGTGAGCTTCGCATGTCAGATGTATCCAGTGGACCTCCCTGTGGATACCTCACACCTGAAAGGTGGAAGAGTGGTATATACGAAATGTAAGAAAATTAAGAGAAAAACTCAGCCGTCGCAGTCGACCAAACAATTATCCAATCCTTTTTCAATGGAAGCTGATGTTAGGCGCACATCTGCCTCAGACCCCGTCACAAAAAGCTCGCCAAAGCCACGTAGTACTTCCGAAACTCGCACTGGGCGAGCATCCAGCCCCCCTGACACGCCCAGGAGGTCTCCGCTTCGGAGGAAACTCCTGTTGTGGAGGGTCTCGTGCATCCGGTTCCCACCGTCAGAGGAAAACAGAAAACACTAATTACACCATGGTTGTCATGCCATCGAACGCTAATGGTTTCGCCTCGCGACGGGACGATCTTAAACTGTTCTTGTCCCGTCACAATCCACTATTAATCTGTCTCCAAGAGACTCACCTCACCCTACCCTGTCCCTTGTCTCTTCGTGGTTTCTCCCCTTACAGGTTCGATGTGGATGATGGTCTCCGTGCTCATGGCAGAGTTTCTTCACTGGTACATGATTCTCTGCTGTCTACAGAGGTACCCCTTCAGACCGACTTTCAAGCAGTGTGTGTGTACAGGTGCTCCTCCCATTCCTCACATTCACTATATGCAACATTTACATCCCTCCAGGACTGAGTGTATCTGCTCATGAACTTCTGGACTTGATTAACCAACTGCCCCCTCCGTTCGTGGTTGCCGGGGATGTAAATGCCCACAGTTCTCTCTGGGGCTCTTCCCGCACTTGTCTGAGAGGCAGTGTATTAGAATCGGTAACAGAGCGAACTTGGTTATTCTGAATTCCGGTGAACCAACTCATTTTGCTGTCGCCACAAATTCGAGAACGTGTATCGATCTAGCACCCTGCAGCCCTTCTCTTGCAACCGTCCTGCAATGCTCCATCCTAGATAATCTGTACGGAAGCGACCATTACCCCATTATCGTCCACATTGATGGATTTGCTCGAGGGTTGGCGCGCCTCCCTCAATGGTGTGTCCGACGTGCTGACTGGCAAGCGAACGTCAGTCTATCGGAAGGCGAGTTTGTCAGTGTGGAATAAATAACAGGATATTTTAACAGTGCTGTACTACAAGCTGCGGGCATTGCAATTCGCAAGTCGACCGGTAAATCGCGACACCCCCTTCGTCCGGTGGAGGATCTTGGATTGCTCAAGGGCTGTTGGTGCTCGTAAGAAAGCGTTGGCGCGTCTAAAACACTATCCAACCGCGGATAACCTCATTGATTACAAGAGGTGCAGAGCGAAGGCGAGGAGAACTATTTTAGAAAGAAAAAATGCATCATGTAAGTCATACATTTATTCTCTGAATTGCTATACGGCACCACATCTGCTATGGAGGAAGGTGCGTCAAATTAAAGGATACCCTTCTCCAAACTCAGTGCTAAGTCTTCTTAAAAATGGTCAAGCACAGCTCGAGACGCCATTGCAGAGGAACTTGCCACTCATTCTGAAAATATATCGAGTTCGGCAAACTATGTCCCCAACTTCTTTTTGCTTAAGGAAAGAATGGAAAACCGCGCTTTGGATTTTTCGAACAGAGCACGTGAGGATTATAATACCGCTTTCTTCATGTATGAAATGCATTCTGCTCTGATGCTTGCGAAAAGAACACCAGATCCAGACGGAATCCACTACTTAATGCTGTAACATCTTCCTGAAACGGCCATGCAATTTGTTCTCCGGCTATATAACCGTATCTGTGAAGAGCACACCATTCCTTCCTTTTGGCGAGAAGCCTTCATCGTCCCAGTTCGCAAAGCATGGTAAGCTGCACTGCCATAAAGTAAACATATTTCTCTCACTAGCTGTGTATATAAAGTGCTGGAACGCATGGCGATTCAGCGTCTGGCCTGGACCTTAGAGTATAAGAATCTGTTGACGCCAATCCAAAGCGGGTTTAGAAGAAACCAGTCAACCTTGGTCCACCTCGATTCGCTGGCAACAGCATCGTTCGTCTTGAGACATCTTGTTGCCATATTATTCGATATAGAAAAGACCTACCCCACTTGGACGCACTGCATTCTGCAAACCCTGCACTTATGGGAATTTAGCTTAATTTTTTTCCTCCGAAACTTCCTTTCGAACAAATCCTTCCATGTTTATGTGGGTTATAGTCTTTCTCGTAGTCACCCCCTTTAAAATTATGTCTCCCAAGGACCAGTCCTGAATGTCTCTGTTTGCCATCGCCCTCAATGGAATAGCGTTGTCTCTGCGAGAACCTGTAAAGGCATCGTTGTTTGTGGATTTTGTCATCTTCTGTTCATCCAGCAGCATCAGTGTGATTCTGAGTCAACTCAAAATGGTGCTCAACAAGTTCCATAAATGGAGCACGTCAACAGGTTTTAACTTCTCAGCTATTAATTTTTTTCACGTTTTTAAAATTTATTAACACCTTTGTGTTTACATGTCAAAACTGGTCTGGGAAGAGCAACCATCAACGTTTCTTTGATATATCTTAATTCTAATGTACATATCACCTAAATTCATTCCAATGACATCCTTTAGTTAGTCCGGTGGTTTAAACTGGCACTATCACTTTTTCAATGTTCTGCTGTGATGACACTACACAAGTTGAAATGTATTGGTCTTCTTCAATCTTCGGAACAGGTGTTTGTTTTCCAGCCGTTGAAGAATTTCTGCATTTTCATGTAGGCGAAGTCTTTCTTCATGCTTCTTGGCGAACCTTTTAATTTATTCTTTGTTGGTATTCCAAAATCCCTGTGGATATCAGCATTTCTTACATACCATGGTGCATTCACCATTTCTCGTAGAACTTTGTTTTGGTAAGTTTGTATTATTTTGATATTGCTATCTTTCGCACATCCCCATAGCTGAATTCCATATAGCCACATGGGGCGATTATATATTAGTGTTTTATTGTATAACGATAAGCTGGAATATCTTCCTATTAGCCATTTATATTGACGAAATTTTATATTGAGTTCTTCCTTTTTTTCTTGACATGTTCTTTCCATTTCAGTTTAGTGTCCAGTCATACCCAAGTATTTAGTTTTATTTTCATAAGGACCTATGTTTCCTTATATATTTAGTGGTGGATTGTTTGACTTTCTATTGGTAAAATTGACGTGAAGTGATTCTTCATTTATCTTTATTTTCCATTTTTTTGGTCCAGTTATAAACTGCATTATTAGCTTCTTGTAGCCGTCGGGTAGAGCTAATTTCGTCTCGTGCGGTTGTTATCAAGGCTGTGTCGTCAGCAGATGTGGCTAATATTCCTTGTTCTGTGATTGGTATATCACTGCTGTATAAGTACAATACAGGCCCAAGAACACTACCCTGTGGCACACCTGCTTGGGTATCCTTCAGGTATGCATCTTCTTACTTTGTTCTGAACATTCTCTCAGATATGTGATAATTTCAGCATATTGTTCGGGTAGCCTTTTCTTTAATTTATGCAGTAATCCTTCATGGCAGACCTTGTCGAAAGCTTTCTCAGAATCCAAGAATAATACAGAACAGTTGTTTCCCCTCTCAAGGCCCTCTCAATTACATATGTAATGCGGTGCACTTGGTCTATTGTCGAGTGTCTTTGTCCAAAGCCAAACTGATGATCAGGAATCAACTTAGCATTTTGAATAATTGGTTTTAATCTTTTGAGGAGATTTTCACATAATTTTGCAATTACAGGTAAAAGCGAAATCGGTGCGTATGATTCTACTTTATAGGGTTGTTTGCCTGGCTTGGGTATCATAATTTCAGCCACTTTCCAGGTTGTAGGAAAATCTCAGTCTAAAAGCTGCATTATATAGGCATGTCAGCATGGCCATCCCTTTTTGTGGCAACTGCTTCAATATTTGTCCGGTAATCAAATCAAATCAAATCAAATCCTGGGGCCTTCTTTGAGCTTAGGTTAGTCATATCATCACCCATTTCTTTTAGAGTACCCGCAGTTATTGTTCCTGCTTTAGTATTATTTACTTCGAGTGTGTTATTGCTCTGCATATCCTGTGCCGAAAAGACTTCCATTAGATGTTCTGCAAATAGATCTGCTTTTTCTTTATTCTCTCTTGCCCAGTTTCCTTGGCCTTTTCTTATTGGAGGGACTGACGTGATTGGCCTTTTGATTCGTTTAGAGGCTTTCCACAGTGAGTAATCAGTAACTTCATCAGCTGTTACATGTGTAAGATATGCTTTGATACTTTCGCCTTTTAACTTACGAATTTCTCGTTTCAGTTTTTGTGCCTTATTGTTGAGGACAGTCTTATCCGCTGTGTGTCATGTTTGCTGCCATTTTCGTCTCTTCTATTTTGTATAAGTATGCCTATGTCTGCTATTAAATGTATCGGTTTTTATTTCTGTTGGATATACCAATTGCATAGCAATCGAGTCCTTTCTTTACCTGAGAGGAAATCAGCTTCCACTCCCTGAATCTGCCAGGTTCCTGGGGCTCACATTTGACAAGTCCCTCACGTGGCGTGCCGTCGTCTACAAACCAGATGTGTTTCCCCCTTAATCTTCGAACGCTGAATGGTACTTCATGGGGAGCCGACCGCTCTACCCTTTAGCGGTTATAAAGATCACTTATCCGCTCAGTTTTGGGCTACGGTAGTGAAGTGTATGGCTCGGCACCTCCCTCCACTCAGCAACCCATCAATATTATACACCACGCTGGTATCGGTCTATCAACAGGTGCGTACCGCACCAGCCGAATTGAGCGCCTTCTAGCCGAGGCTGGTGAGCCCTCCTTAAAAGGAAGGTGGGATATTTTATTAGCATCTTACAATGCTAAAGTATCAAGACTCTCTAATCATCCAAATAATTATTCATCTTTAATATGAAACATTTTTCGAACATCCCTGCTTCAGTCTCCAGGTATTCGATTGCGAAATCTTTTGCGGGACCTTAATGTTGGTCTTCCAACCCCTAAGAAACCTCCAAGTCATCCCATTACTCCTTGGAAACTTCCCCGCCTTAGTATTGACCACAGACTATCCTATCTTTCCAGACAAACAAGTAGTCCTCGTGTTTACCAGATGCATTTTCAGGAAATGAGGGTAGCCTATCCAGATCATGTATTCTTATACACAGATGAATCATCACGCAGTGACGCAGTGACATGTATTTTTTATTGTATCAGTCACCAAGTCATATCGACTACATTCTCAGTGCAGTACCTTCACTGCTGAATCTCCCGTTCTTCCTCAGACTACCTGACGGAATCAATTCAATACCTCATTCATCGCCTTGTGTCTCGCCACTATGATCTGGTTCCGAGTTGGGTTCCAGCCCGTGTGTGAATCATGGAAAACGAGTTTCCTGACCGGGCGGCGAAATCGCCGGAGAATACTCATGTTGAAATTTCTTCTGTACCATCGTCCGATGTTAAAGCTTCTTTAAAACGATCCATCTTAAGAGCGCGGCAGAGTGGCACCATATAACCTATAAACTAAGTTCAATAAAGGATTCTGTTAATTCTTGGCGTTCCTCATCCCGACTTTCTAGGCATGAGAAAGTTATTTTAACCTGTCTTCGTATCGGACACTGCCACTTCTCTCACAGTTTCCTTGTTCGAGGTGAATCTCCTCCTACCTGTGATTCATGCAGGGCGGTTCTTTCTGTGGAACACGTCCTCCTGCATTGTTTGAAATTTGTTGGCAGCCGACGAAGACATGGTCTGGGCAACTTTCTACGAGAGGTGCTCGGAGATGATCCCGCGATCTTTTTTGTTTTTTGAGAGAATGCGGAATATACATTTTTTTCTGACATGAGGGCAATGTTTCAATGTGTTTTTTTGGCCCCAGATTAACGTTTTTGAACTTTGTCTTACTACTTTTATCTTTTATGCTTAATTGAAGCTTTCCATTTTAGGGTATGTATGTGCTGTTAAATTAGCTGGTAAGTTGCATCAGCAACACTTTTAGTAGAACTTTAATTTATTTATTTTAGAAATACATTGACATGGACGCCAATGACCTTAGTACTTGAAGTGCCCTTTAAACCCAATCAATCAAACATCCTTGTCGACAAATAATTATCCATCCTTAATACGAAACGTGTATTCTTCGAACATCGCTGCCTCAGCCTTCAGGTATTCGATTGCGAAATCTTTTGCGGGACCTTAATGTTGGTCTTCCCACCCCTGTGAAACCGCCAAATCACTCGATTCCCACTTGCAAACTCTCCGAACCGAATATTGACATCACACTATCCAATCTCCCCTAACAAACGACGAGTCCTCTGGTTTGTCAGGTGCATTTTCATAAAATGAGGGTAGCCTATCCAGATCATGTATTCTTATACACAGATGGATCATCGTGTAATGACGCAGTGGCATGTAGTTTTTTCTGTATCAGAGTCCCCGAATCATATCGACAACATTCTCATTGCAGTACCTTCACTGCTGAAATGTATGCAATTACTGAAGTCCTAAAATGCATCGAGTCAGTGACTTTGCGCAGAGCATTTCTCTGTTCTGATTCTCTCAGCTCACTACATGCTATCTCCCGTTCTTCCTCATGCTACCTGACGGAATCAGTTCAAAACCTTATTCAGCGCCTTCTATGTTGCCACAATGGTCTGGTACCGAGTTGGGTCCCAGGCCATGTAGGAATCATAGGGAACGAGCTCTCCGACCAGGCGGCGAAATCGGTAACGGAGAATACTCATGTTGACATTCCTTTTGTACCATCGTACGCTGTTCAAGCTTCTTTAAGACGATCCATCTTTAAAGCGTGGCAAACAGTGGCACAATCCCACATAAACTAGTGTAATGAAGGATTCTGTTAATTCCTGGCGTTCCTTATCCCGACCTTCCATGCGTGAGGAAGTCATTTTAACCTCTATGCGTATCGGACGCTGCCATTTTACTCACAGATTCCTCATTTGAGGTGAATCTCTTGTGATTCATGCAGCACGGTTCTCTCTGGAACTCATCATCGTGCATTGTATGAAATGTGTTGGCAGCCGACGAAGACATGCACGACTTTCATGCAGTGTGTGTGTGGGTGTGTGTGTGCGCGCGCGCGTGCGCGCGCGCGCGCGTGCGCCTCATATCCCTCACACTCTATGCAACATTTGCATCCCCCAGGACTAAGTGTATCAGCTGATGAACGTTTGGGCTTGATAAACCAACTGCCTCTTTTTTCTTGATAGTCCGGGAATGGAAATGCTCACAGACCTCTCTGTGGCTCTTTCTGGACTTGTCGGAGAGGTAACGTATTATAATCGGTAATAGACACCTCGAACTTGGTTATTGTGAATTCTGGTGAACCAACTCATTTTGCCGTCGCCACAAAGCCGAGCACGTGTATCGATCTAGCTTTCTGCAGCGCATCTCTTGCTACCTTGTTGCCATGGTCCATTGTAGACGACCTTTACCGAAGCGGCCAAAACCCCACTATTGTCCCAATACCCCATATTTATGGATTTGCTCGTGAGTTCGCACGTCCCACTCAATAGTGTGTCCAACGTGCTAACTGGCTAATATTCCAAGCGAACATCAGTCTTATCAAATGGCGAGTTTGTCAGTGTGAAGGAAATGGGAGCACATTTTAACAGTACTGTACTACAACCTGCGGACATTGCAATTCCCAAGTCGCGAGACCCCTCCGACCCATGGTGGAACTTGGTTATCTCAAGGGCTGTTGGTGCTCGTAACAAAGTGCTGGACCGGGAGGTCCTACGTTCGAGTCCTGACGGCGGCAGGATTTTCGACACTAGCTTTTCAGCTAGGTCGAATTCTGTCGCTGTCTGGAGGAGAATTCTAGCGGTCGGCTGCCCTAAACGGTAGTTTTTCGTGGTTTCTTCGATCACTAGGCGAATGCCGGAGCAGTACCCTACTAAACGGGCCATGAACCGCGCGCGATCATTCCTTCCTCTTCCTTGTCCTATCCTCTCCCCTTACACACACTTACACTAACATGCACTACACTACCACATATTCCAGGAGACCGGTCGGGAGCTTAGAGCTTCTCCCGGCTGTGGCGGTGCCCCGCTGGTGGGAGAGTCCTGGTTAGGGGGAAACCCCACTAACAGACGTTAGGTCGGCGCCGGATCTTGGCATCCAGCGGGGAAATATCACAATTTCCCGCGAAAAAAACACGCACTACACTAACGGGACTTATGACCAAAGCTGTTGACGTGCCCGGAAACGAAAAAATCAATCAAAAGAAAGCGCTGGCGCGTCTAAAAGTCAATATAACAAGGGATAACCTCATTGACTACACGAGGTGCAGAGCGAAGGCGAAGAGAACCATTTTAGAAAGTAAAAGTGCATCATGCAGAGCATTCGTCTCCTCAGTCAATTGCCGTACGCCACCACGCGTGGTATGGAGGAAGGTATGTCAAATTAAAGGATACCCTTCCCCGAACTTAGTGGCAGGTCTTGTTACAAATGAGATGATTACAGTTCGAGTCGCCATTGTAGAAGAACTTACCACTTACTATGAAAATATATCGATTTCGGGAAACTGTGTTTCAAACTTTTGCCCAAAGAAAGAATGGAAAACCGCGCTTTGGATTTTTTGAGCAGAGTATGAGGATTGTAACACCACTTTCTCTATGTATGAAATGCGTTCTGCTCTGGTGCTTGCGAAAAGAACCACACTATGTCCAGACGAAATCCACAACGTAATGCTGCAGCATGTTCGTGAAACGTCCATACAGTTTCTCCTCCGGCTGTATAACCGTATCTGGGAAGAGTGCACCACTCCTGCTTTATGGTGAAAAACCATCATTGTTTCCCAAAGGGAAAGATCGATCATTGCCATCAAGCAGCTTCCATTCGTTGAATCCGCAACCTTCCTTGGACTCACATTCGACAAGAGACTAACCTGGCGAAAAACACATCCGTAAAATACAGGGCCGATGTGTATCACCTATGAATCTCCTTCGCACTCTTACTGTTAGCTCTTGGGGCGCAGACCGTGTTTGTCTTCTGCGTTTGTACAGAACTCTCATCGGCCCTATCTTGGATTACGGATGCATAGTGTATGGGTCAGCGTCTCCATCAACCCTCCGGCCATTATACCATACACAATGCTGGCATAAGGATTAGTACAGGCGCCTACCGCACGAGTCGCATCGAATGCCTCTTTTCCGAGGCTGGAGAACCATCTCTGAGCCGAAGGCGACGCGAAATTATCCAATGTTGATTCTCTCTCGCGCCAAGCAGTCCTCCATCCAACCCACTTGACTTCATATGCACTTAGACCATCGTTACCCCATCTCCTGGGAGTCCGTCTCTGTATGCTCTTACAGAAGCTTAATATAAAACTACCCAAGTTTGTGAAACACCCCCGAAACTTTGTTTCCCCTTGGAAACTACACCGGCCGATAATAGATCTTAGACTGGCTAACCTTCCTAAATCCTTGACTCCCCCCAGTACATTCTTATCGGAATTTGAGGCGATAAAATCTACGTATCCTGACCACTTCTTTATTTACACCGATGGCTCCTCCCAAAACGGCAAAGTCGGATGTGCCTTCTACTGCAGTAAATCCACGCAAGGTTTTCGACTAGACTCTTCGTGCAGTGTATACCGCAGAGAAGTATGCGCTCTTGGAGGCACTTAAATATGCTGGATCGATGTCACTAAAGAAAGTAGTGATCTGCAGTGATTCCAAAAGCTCTCTTGAATCCATCTCCTCCTTCTCGTCTTGTGACCCACTGACAATGACCATCCAACAGCAAATCCACCATCTCTTGGTTCGTCACTATATTTTAGTCTTTTGTTGGGTCCCTGGACACGTGTGAATAAGAGGAAATGAAATAGCTGACCAGGCAGCAAAGTCCGCTTTGAAGAAAAGAGAATTAGACATCTTCACAGTCCCCACGGAAGACACTAAGCTGTTTATAAAACGCTGTATCCGCAGTGAATGGCAGAGTGGCATAACTCAGATTATAAGCTCACGAGAATCAAGGATTCCATAAATCCTTGGTCTTCATCTCGTGATGCTCGGCGAGAGATCATTTTAACACTCCGAATCGGTCACTGCCATTTCTCCCACGGTTATCTCCTCCACGGGGACCCACCCTCTATATGTGAATGCTGCAAGGTGGATCTTACCGTAGAGCATGTTCTCTTACACTGTGATAAGATGAGAGAGAGCCGTCGAAGGCATGACCTTGCTGGCTCCCTTGCGGAGGTTCTTAGTAATGACGAATCTTCTCTCTGCAAGCTTTTTGGCTTTTTGCGAGAGACAGGCTTGTGCAGCCTTGTCTGAGAGAGGATGATAGTGCCAATTATTGGCTTTTGGCCCGAGATTTTAAACAACAACAAAAAAAACTATCTGGCAATTTTTCGCCAAACCCTCTTATTGGGATATGTCCCTTCTCAGTTTTACTTTGCTTTCTATTAAAGATTTTAATTTTCTTTATTAACTTGAAACTGCAATATTATGCACTGGTCTTAAAATAATTTGACACGGGCGCAAATGACCTTAGCCGTTGAAGCGCCCTTAAACCCAACCAATCAATCAATCAATCATTGCCATCAAGTTATCGACCTATTTCTTTCGCAAGCTGTGTATGCAAAGTGCTGGAACGCATGATGAACTAGCGTTTGGTCTGGTCCTTGGAGAATAACTAGTTGACTTACCATAAGGAAAAGCTTCTGGACGTTATGGGATCGACAAACCGCTGTGCAGCCACGCAGTGGTTCGCAGCAAAATGAATTCAGAAACTTTTAGTGATTTCATTAAATGGATCACGTCGGTGTGTTTACACACGATGTAACTAATTACACATCAATTAAGGGATAAAATATAAGAAAAACCTTTTTTCAACGTTTTTTCTGTGTTGGCTTTAGACTTTTTCTAGAAGTGGACAAAGTTTATACGAATTTATTTGTAATTTTGCAAAAAGCTAGCGGGTAACAATGGAAGTTCAGTTTCGATAAAATCCGTGTATATATATATATATATATATATATATATATATATATATATATATATATATCTCACAAATTTCTCTAAGGGGCAAAATGAAACTTGGTACATTTAGTATGTTGTACACATGGTATTGCCTATACACCTGATATTTTTTAAAATTTGTTATAGGTTTTTCAGCTGGCAAGTCTCTAGGATGTTTTCGTGATAATAAGACATTTCGTCTACTATCTGGGTATTATGCTAATTTGAAAACTACGAATTCGCCAAAGCACTGTATCGATTTGTGCCTTCAATCTGGATTTCCCTACGCTGGTGTGCAATTCTCGTAAGTAGCCAACATTAATACTATTGTTTTACATGTGTACATGTAGCAGTCTTTTAACTGAAACTAATCATGAACAGTTTTGCTCATTGTTTTGTTTCTCCATGCTTTTTTCATTATTTCATATATATATATATATATGTATATAGGAACCCGTGAGTGTGCCAGTTTATGTAGCGTCCCGGACGCTTATTAAGTGAGAAAGAGGGGGGCGTGGCAAGGAGCTGACCTCACCCGAAATAATGCCGGCTCTAGAGATCTTAGAGTGCCTGTTACTGGGGCGGGGTATGATGCAAATTCTAGACTAGAAATAGAACATAGTAAGGACAATCGCATCTTCGGATTCGGATTTGCTTTTTGAACTTCGAGAAAATTCTATAAAGCTCGTGAGATTATTGGGCAGCTGTGTCCCTCTCTTCCTGATTTCGGTATGGGAAAATCTCGTTCGATTTTGATCTTGCGCAGTAGAGCGAGAGGTTTGTCTGTGTTGCGCACTTTGCGTGACTAATTGCTTTGAAATATAGAACACAGTGCACTGGCAGTGCGGCTATTGTGTGAATGCCTCCCTCAACGGATGCTAATGTCTTCATGCCTCCATGCCTTCATTGTGAGAAGTGTAACGCCAGTCGGTGGAGGCGGGTGGTGGCCGCAAACGGATGGATTTACTTTGGGACCAAAAGGGCCTTCTTCGGCCCAAGACGGACGAGGGGCAGGGGTGACTCCCAGGGATTTCAGGCCACGCAAGGCGTGGCAAATTTTGAGTAAGGGGATAAGAGGGGCTCGTCTGCACGTTGCAATCTATTGCATGAAATAACTTTTTGATCTTACGTAGAGCTAATACAAACAGTTAATATTAAACACAATGCATGTAAATGTGACACGTAACAAGGGATTAATAAAAATTAAAGAAAACAATAGTTCACAAGGAATAAATGAGTTGTAGCACAATCAGCGTGGCTCGAGGCTAAATGGCATGGTTGTGTTCGCAGCAGATCGTTCTCAAAGAGTTATAAAATGGCATGGAAGTGAAATAACTAAAACCTTTTCTCCGTGAATTGCAAAATAATGAAACGCAAATAATGGCCTATTATCTGGATGCGGTGAAGTTACTATTATCTGAAAGGAACTAAATTGTATAAGTTATGTGGTTCGACCTGGGTGTTATCTGCGCCACATATCTCACGCAATGTTCGAACAAGCCTTGAATACGAAAGGTTCAATACAATTCATTATTTACATTCGGTCATTTCGGCCAAGCCTTGAATTTACCAACTCCAATATCAGTGAAAAGCTAGAGTATGCGATGTGGCTGTAGATAGACATGCCCCCGACTAGAGATTGCCGACTAAAACAACTCATCGTTAAACGACGACCGAGAGACTCGAAACAATGTGTACTTGTAATTATTGATAATTCAAACGTTTGAATGAAAATTGCACTTTTATAATTGAATTCATTATTGTGCTCCACACAATATATTCAGGAATAAAACGGAATATTCAGGAAGTCCTAGGTTAACGTTCAATTATTGCCAAGCTAGTATATCTTCAAACCGTGTACTGGTTGTAAAGACTATAGAACTATGATACGGCACCCTCAAAATTTCAGAAGGAAGGATCATCGGTAGATAATTAAGTACATGAAGCAAAAAATGACTACAGGAAGTGCTCCTTTATCAATAGGACAATGTCAGTTATTATTGTCATGGAACAATCCACCTGCTGCGATTCAAGCGACTTTTGCCTCTAGTGAGTTTCCAGAATTGTGTGATGCCAAGTATTTACATGTTTTGTATGTTCTATTAGTTTGTAATGAGTAGACATCGGATGTTTAGGCACTAAAAAATCGTCTTTTAGGCGCCTAAAAAGGCACCGAAAAAGTCAAGAATAAGGAGAAAAAAGGTACTGTCATAAGTTACATACACAATAAAATGGAAAAATTGTAATTTTTGTCTATATTATTTTGTAAACTTAAATACACAAAACCAGTTCGTATATTTTAATGTAAAACTAGATTTACATATTTACAACTCTTCTACATTTTATTCTTAATAGTTTCCATTAACCAATATTTACATATTGCCAGTAACTTTTCAAGGATCACAATTTCAGATTTACGGCGACTGGGAGACAATTTTGAATGCGGAGAAGGATGAATGCTCAGTTTGAATGCGGAGAAGGATATCTGAACGATGTGACTGGCATATATTTTAGCAGTCCAACACTAGCAACACTGAAACCTTCTGGGAATTTATATTTATTTCCACTTAAAATTTCGGTTCCCTCGGTGTATTGTCAATCGTCCATGTTCTCAGATCATGGCTGGTATTTATGAGATAAGGAAATGGAGAAAAATCAGTTAGTATACTTTCAGGAATTCTCTCGTAATTGTAAATTTCAAGACGTGAATTGAAGGTTTCGTAATGAATGATCACGTTGGACCATCGCCGATTATCCGATACCTTAGCATTGTATATAAATATAATAAATAAAAGGCAAAAAAGTCCTAAAAAGGGTATTTATGCAAAAATAGGCATTTATGCTAAAATAAGCAAAAATAAGCATTATAAAACTTCGTCATATGTCATCATTTGTCATGATTCGTGGACATATATTATCAGCCTTTAAATAAGTTCTCTAGAAAAAAAAAGGCATTTCCCTAAACATCCGATGTCTAGTAATGAGTATTTGTATATTCACTCCTTACATTGTCTTCATATCGTGTAACCTTAAATCTGATTTAATGTAGTATGTTATTTTCTGTAAACAAATTGCCACTGAACGAAAGTTAACATTCTGAATTATTATTAATAATAATAATATCATCTCTTCTGATTCTCTGCAACTTGTGCTGGGTTCTTATTGTGCATTCCTGCCACGATATGGTTGGTTGGTTAGTGATTTCGGTAGCGTCCACAGTTTAGGTTATTAGTCCCGTAAGTGTAGTGCATGTTCTTTCCTCGCGAGATAGCGGTGATCTACCCCCTCTGGATGGCGAGATCTGGCGCCGACCTACCGTCGGCTAGCGGGGTTTGCCCCAAATCAGGACTCTCCCACTAGCGGGGTGCCGCCCCGGCCGGGACGAACTCTAAGCTCCTGACCGATCTCCCAAGATATGTGGTAGTGTAGTGCATGTTAGTGTAAAATGTGTGTAAGGGGAGAGGATTGGACAAGGAAGATGAAAATATCGTGCGCGCTCCGTGGCCCGTTTGTTATGGTACTGCTCCGGTATTCGCCTGCTGTAGATTGGAGAAACCACGGAAAACTACCGATCAGAGCAGCCGGACTCTAGAATTCTCCTCCAGATAGCGACCGAATTCTACCTAGCTGAATAGCTAATGTCGAAAATCCTGCCGCCGTCAGGACTCGAACCTAGGACCTCCCGGTCAGAGGCGCTGCAGTGACATCAGTTGATGCACTGAGCCACCGCTCCCGGTTCACGATATGGAAAGAGCTCAGTCCCTGAGGAGAGAGATTTCACTCTGATCCCCAAGGCCAATATGGAAGCCTCATTTGTTAGTTCAAGAATGTACGAACTATATGACATGTTTGTAGGGTCACTGCTTTCTGTCCGTAATTTAGGATTCGTTGAGATAATCCCATTTTTTAACGATTTCCCTGAAATTATTTGTTACTACACCTTAACCCGTATCTTCCCGGGATACTTTTTTTGAAATTTGTAAAAACATCGTAGAATATTTTTTGGTGTATATTTCACATAAAAAATGTTAATTCCATTGTCATTCCATTAATACTCAGGAAACATGTTCTTTTAAAAGGACACTGGGCACACAGATGGGACCATGTAATTTTAAAATTGAGGTGGAGAATGGTTTTGAGGAATAAATTAAAATACTTCACAAGATAAGGAATTATCATAACATTTTCAATAATTTGAGTTTTTTAAATAAAAACATGTTTTTTTAAAAAGCATATATCCTGGCCAAAAATTAAAGACCTATAAGGAACACATCAATTATTTTTTTGATCTCTTATGCAGAGTGAAACTTCTCAAAACAATTTGGGTGACCGCAATATCACATCTTCTGCATTTGTATTTCGCTGTCATTTTTTTGATGAATCCGTAATAGATAAGTTATGTCAATACATCAATACCTACGCTGTTCAAAAAGGAAACTCATCTTTCCGAACCACACCTGCTGAAATGAGCACCAACCACAACGAAGTTGACTTTCAGTTGGTACAATTATGTGTCCGATGTTGTCAAGTCTTGCATCTTGAGTAACACCTAACATCTTGCTTTTGGGAGAAACTCCAGATTTCCTCTCTCTTATATTTGGCGAAATAGACTTGAACAACGTAGGAATAAAATGCAGGAAATCTTGAGCTTTGGTTTCCCATTTGGAATCAGGCGGTATAACTGACGTGCATTGTTCACGCTAGCATGCAATAGGAATAGAATAAGTTGCGAGTACCATTTCTTTGATCTTATCGTAGATCGATAAGCAGCGATGTTCTCATTACATCTGTCCACCCATCCCATATACATATTGTAATCTGCAACACAAGCGGGCTGCTGAATCTCAATTTTTCTCTTAGTTTTGCTACACCAACGTCTTGACTTTCCCAGGAAAAGCACAATTTTTTGTAGACGCAACCGTGACAATGTTATTGTCATAATAGCGAACAAGGCTAATGGCACTGGCTTTTTCTGTTACAAAATCATGATCCCCTCTCTTTTTTCATGGCATGTACGTCTACAAGAGGCGCATTCTCAATCCTATTATTTCTAATGGTTCCTGTGCAGTCATGACCTAAACTTTTCGTTTCCTTAAGTTTTAGGGAGGTAAAAAAGTTGTCAACGTAAATACTGTATGTAGAGTTTTTGAACAGCCTAGATATTAGAGACATCACAACAGATCCTCCTAATCCTAAATGTGGCATGCTATTGCCTTATTGCCTATTGGAGACTCCTTGGCAGGGTATTCCATATACAAGTTACCCAAGGCGAGTGCACATGCTCCAAAGTTTGTAGCTAAAACAAATTGGCTTCCCATGCATGTGCTGTTTTGTTGAATGTCGTCCGTAATAAGGTACCATTGATTCATCTATACTTATATTAGAATCATTTGGAAAATATTTTAACCATCTTTTGTCCCCCACAGAGGAGCTACTTCGGAAGATTTGTTGTCTTTATCTAATTGTGTATTATCACTGACATCAAAACGCTTCAATTCCTCAAAGCGATTTCTAGACATGACTGACGATACTCCAGCATGGTGCACGACAATAGAGTTTTCCCAAAACATTCTGTACCTGCTATAGGGCCAATAACCTGTCAAAAGAATAATAGCAAGAAAGAGGCGGATTTCAGCAGGTGTGGTTCTAAAAGATGAGTTTCCTTTTTGAACAGCGTAGGTATTAGTGTATTGACATATCTATTACAGCTTCATCAAAAAAATATTCAAACAATTGAATTGGAGAAAGATTCTCTTCAAGAAAATCAGGTAAACCCCACTCTCTCTCTTGAACGAAAGGGAGATCTTCCTTTGACCAGTTCCTTTACTTTTTCGCAGACTTAGTTCTTTCTTGTTGCTTCTCGGCTCCTGTTTCACTAACTACTTGTATGGAAGTTCTATCAAGTTTACTTATCTTGTGAGCTGACGGTCCTACTGTATCATTTCCGTTTTCTTTCTGAAAACTTTGGACATCGTCATTGATATTATCATCAATTTCCTGTTGTCCCACATTGGGTATTATTGTTAATGATAATAATAATAATAATAATAATAATAATAATAATGTCTTTATTAATGGCGAGGCTCAGGCCACAGCGCCTGCTCTTCCGCCTAACCACTGAGTCTACATTGATACAGAGTAGTAACATGTAAGAGGGGAGGGAAATATGTACATTTACGTCTGGGAGTGCAAAACTAGGGACCATCCCGGCATACGCCTTAAGCGATTGAGTAAACTCAGAAAACCTCAATCAGGATGGCGGCTTAGGGCCGAACAGCATTAATGTATATAAATGGAAGAGAAGAGAAAAATGAGAGAAGGGAATCATAAATGAAAATGAAGTAGAAAATACGAACGAGAAAGAAGAAAGGAGAGAGACTAAAGGGGGACAAACTGTACATTTATGACTGGGAGTGCAAAGCAAGGGGCCATCCCGGCGTACGCCTTAAGCAATTGAGTAAACCCAGAAAAACCTCAATCAGGATGGCGGCGTATGGCCGAACGTTAATATAGAAGAATATGATATGGATAGTAGTGAAGGTGAAGAGATGAGGCGTTTAGGGGAAAGGGTCGGAAAGACATAAACGGGGAAGTCTGTGAAGGAAAGAGAAGGAAGAAAAGGAGGAAGAAGTAGTAGGTGGAAAAGTAAATTTTTTCCTGAAGCGGTACAGGAATGTTACGTTTGGTATACATTAGCACTTTACATAAATATACCAACATTTGTGACACCAGAGAAGCACAATAGGCTCTAAGTTAATAGTACCAGTAATTTAAAATATAATATTGATAGTATTAAGAAGAACGCTCTGACCAATAAGTATAAATTAAGAGTTACGTAAGTTCTGAAAAAGAAATTAAACGAAAAAACAATCATAGGAATTAACTCATGGGCAATTCCTACACTTTCCTATTCTTTCAGAAATCTTAAGTAGTCGTGTGCAGACCTAGCTAAATTAAATAGATTGGCTGCTTATTAAAATTTACGTGTCTTCATACCAACTCATATTAAAAAGACTATATCTACCCCGAAGACGAAGGAGAGGACTGCTAAACACTGAAAATCTCTACAGAATCCAACAAAGAATTAGTGGTGCTACAGAATGGCACAGACTTTCTCGTAGTTTTTTAATTTCCTTGGTGTGGACGGCTTTTACGGTTGTTGCTCCATTCTGTTACCAGCTGCCACCTATCTTCGCACAACGAATTTTTTTTTGAAATTTTCTCAACTTTTCTGTATCCTAGAAGTAGAACCGAAGTATTACTAAGAATATTAAAGAACAAAACTCCGTCCTAATGGCAATATTCATTGAAATATTTTTGGCCGTTTTAAAAAAAATGAAGTTTATCCGCTACCGTACAGAACTTGAAGCTCTTTACATAGGAATCTATTCAGTTTAGGAAAACCTACATGTGAAGAACTTGCAATCACAAATACAATAATGTACACAAACTGCTGGACCCGTCGAGGTGGGTCGGTCCACGTCCTGACGGGGGGATGCAGGGAGGGCTCTCAAGTATTCCTTTCTTTCACAAGTCATTTTTCTTCGCCCCATTATTCATTCTCATTCTTTTATAACATCCTGTTTCCTTTCTTCTCCCTCTTCTTTTTCACTGGCTCTCTCTGTATGCTGAACGCCCACCCATGTGTTTGCCGTGCATGGCGACCCGTGTCGAAGGGAATGTGTGTCCTGGCGGTTGAGGGGTCTGTTTGTTTCCCCAGTACTCACCTTGTGCTACGTTTTGCTTTGCACTTAGGGATACGTTGTTACGTATTTTGGGGAACATTCCTTGTAGGCTTCAATACGCTTGCTTTGGCCTCGGACTCTTCTAGACGGGCGGTCGGGAGCTAACCCACTCCCGATCAATCGGCTTGGACTAGGTCTTGTACTGAACTCCAGGGTGAGCGGGGGGATCCACGGTGGTGCAGCGCTGTGTTATTCCCCCAGTACATCCCCGTGGCAACCCTGGCACATCGATGGAGTGTCTCCTTGTTGGGCTCCGTGGTGGGTGGGGACCATGGGGATGAATCTGATGTACATCTCATGGATACTAAACTTTCGACCCCGCCCTCTACCGCAAGGAAGAGGCGATGTCCGGAACGAACTATTGATTTGAATAGTTTCTTTTCGAAAGAAGAAGATAGGCCAAAGAAACCTAGATTCCTCCTCATGGAATGCGCTGAGGAAGGAAAATCCTTTAAAATGGTAAGTGCTGTCCGTTTAGCGCGCGCAATTGAAGAAACTAATGGAAAACTACAAGCTGTGGTGCGACAAAAGAATGGTACCATTCTCTTTGAAGCACATTCAGATGACCAAATAGATAAGATAATGAAAACCAAGCAGATTGCCGGCCTCCAAGTGAAAGTGACTACTCACCCAACACTTAACCTGTGTAAGGGAGTGGTCAACCACGAAGACTTCTCTGCGGAGGGTGAAGAAGATTTAATAGCCTTTTTTAAGAGCCAGGGATTGACGGAAGTATATAGGATCAAGAGGAGGGAGCATGGGCGAGAAATCCCCACTTCCACCCTTATTCTCACGTTTAATCTTCCAACTCTCCCTCAAAAAATCTCGTGCGGTTTCTATAATCTTCACGAACGGCAATATGTCCCAAACCCTTTGCGGTGTTTTAAGTGCCAGAGGTTCGGCCATACACAGCAGCGGTGCATGGCAGATAACCCAGTGTGCGGTAAGTGCGGGAAAACTATGCACGAACCCGAACCCTGTGCAACTACACCGCATTGTGTAAACTGCGAAGGTGACCACCCGGCCAATTACAAGCAATGTCCTACTTTCTTGAGGGAACGCGCCATACAGAAGATTCGAGCAGTTGAAAAAGTGTCCTTTCCCGAGGCCAAACGTCGGTACCAGGCGAGGAACCCTGTTGATCTCTCTCGCTCCTTCTCCGATGCCGTGAAAGTAAAGACACCGAGGGTAGCAATGGGCTGCCAAACCGAACGAGCTACTCCTCAAGTAGTGAGTTTCGCATGCCAAGTGTCTCCAGTGGATGTCTCTCCCCTCCAAGGTGGGAGAGTGATCAACCCGACAAAATATAAGATGGACAAAAAAACTCAGCCGTCGACAAAACACATATCCAACCCCCCTTCCACAGAAAATGTTAAACGCAAATCTGCCTCAGACACGACCACGAGAGGCTCGTCAAAGCCACGTGTTACTCCTTCCGAAACCCACACTGAGCGAGCATCCAGCCCCCTGGCAGAGCCCGGGAGGTCTCGGCTTCGGAGGAGGCTCCCGTTGGGGAGGAGTCTCGCGCATCCGGATCCCAACGTCGGAGGAAAAAAGAAAGTTGAATTTATCATGGCTCTCATATGGAACATGAATGGTTTCTCCTCGCGACGGGACGATATTAAACTTCTGTTATCCCGTCACAAACCTTTAATAATCTGCATCCAAGAGACTCACCTCACCGCACCTCGACCCTTGTCTCTTCGTGGTTTCTCCCCTTACAGGTTTGATGTGGATGATGGTCTCCGTGCCCATGGCGGAGTTGCTTCACTGGTACATGATTCGCTGCTGTCTACAGAGGTGCCTGTTCAGACTGACCTTCAAGCAGTGTGTGTGCAGGTGCACTTCCCATCCCTCACACTCACTGGGTGCAATATTTACGTCCCTCCAGGACTGACAGTATCTGCTCATGAACTTCTGGACTTGATAAACCAACTGCCCTCTCCGTTCGTGGTTATGCCCATAGTCCTCTCTGGGGCTCTTCCCGCACCTGTCCGAGAGGCAGTGTATTAGAATCAGTAATAGACACGGCGAACTTGGTTATTCTAAATTCCGGTGAGCCAACTCATTTTGCCGTCGCCACAAATTCGAGCACGTGTATCGATCTAGTCCTCTGCAGCCCTTCTCTTGCAACTGTCCTGCAATGGTCCATCCTAGACGACCTGTGCGGAAGCGACCATTACCCCGTTATCGTCCACATTGATGGACTTGCTCGTGGGTTGGCGCGCCCCCCTCGGTGTGTTCGACGTGCTGACTGGCTGACATTTCAAGCGAACGTTAGTCTATCGGAGGGCGAGTTTGTCAGTGTGGAAGAAATGGCGGCACAATTTAACCGTGCTGTACTACAAGCTACGGACATTGCAATTCCCAGGTCGACCGGCAAATCGCGACACCCCTTCGTTCCGTGGTGGAACCTGGATTGCTCAAGGGCTGTTCGTGCTCGCAAGAAAGCGTTGGCGCGTCTTAAACATTATCCAACTGCGGATAACCTTATTGACTATAAGAGGTGTAGAGCAAAGGCGAGAAGAACCATTCTAGAAAGTAAAAATGCATCATGGAGAGCATACATCTCCTCTCTGAATTGCCTTACGCCACCACGTCTGGTATGGAGGAAGGTGCGTCAAATTAAAGGATATCCTTCCCCAAACTTAGTGGCAGGTCTTCTCAAAAATGGTCAAATGATCACAGCTCGAGACGCTTTTGTTGAGGAACTTGCCTCTCACTATGAAAGTAAAGATATGCAGCCCCATTGCACGAGAGCCGCAGTCTGCGTACACTGTGGAAAAGAATCTTGTAACGATTCGAACTGCTTCATAGATCTAACGTGCGTCCCGTCGAGGTGGGTTGGTCCACGTCCTGACGGGGGGATACAGAGAGTGCTCTCAAGTATTCCTTTCCTTCACAAGTCAGTTTTCTTCTCCCCATTGTACATTTTCATTCTCCTATATCATCCTGTCTCTTTTCTTCTCCCTCTTCTATTTCACTGGCTCCCTCTGTATGCTGAACGCCCACCCATGTGTTTGCCGTGCATGGCGACCCGTGTCGGAGGGAATGTATGTCCTGGCGGTTGAGGGGCCTGTCTGTTTCCCAATTACTCTGCTCGTGCTCCTTTTTTCTTGGCATCCAGGGATACGTGCTCTTACGTATTTTGGGGAACATTCCTTGTAGGTCTCAATACACTTGCTTTGGCCACGGACTCTTCTAGACGGGCGGTCGGGAGCTAACCCATTCCCGATCAATCTGCTTCGACTAGTCTTGTATTGTGGAGCGGGGGGATCCACGGCGGCGCAACGCTGTGGTTACCCCCCACTATATCCCCGTGGCAACCCTGGCACTCCGATGGAGTGTCCCCTTGTTGGGCTCTGTGGTGGGTGGGGACAACGGGGATGAATCTGATATCCTCTAAATCGATAAAATAACCTACCCTCCGCCCTCATCCATAAGGAAGAGATTTGTTGGTGAAACAGTAAATCTTGAGAGTTTTTTGTAATGAGTTAGTTAGTTAATGCCTTATTTTACGTGGCGAGACTCGGGCCATCAGGCCCGCTCTTCCGTCTAACCACGCAAATTTCGCTACGCTCCTTTCACCACCTAGCGGAGAAAGGTGGTATTATCTTGGGCGACGAAACAGGCGGTTCTCAATTTTGCTCAGAGGCATCTTTTAGGCTTGAGGATCTTTTACATGCAGTAAATCTACTACATGGGACAGCCGGCTTTACTTCCCCTGCGAAGGAAGGCGTACGAAGGATTTTTTCGCCCTTAAAAATCAACGGGGTCGATCGGGATTGAACCCGTAAACTCGGGTACAAGAGTCCAGTACGCTGACCGTTACACCACCGAATCCGCAAACCACCGAATCCGCGAGTCCATGAGTCAGACAGACCTACTAAGCCCCGCTTTCTCGTCATGTCAAGTAAAAGAGAGAATGAAACTATGAAGAGTGTCAGCCCAATCAAACTTGCCAGGGAAATTGAAACGTTTGGTATATTTCAGTCGGTGGTCCGTCAGAGAAACGGCACAATCCTTTTTGAATGTCGCTCTGACGAACAGATCAGCAAGATCCTTGACCTCAAAGAAATAGCCGGCCTCCAGGTGCATGTGTCCGCACACCCGACCTTAAACCTCTGCAAGGGTGTGGTAAATCACGAAGACTTCTCTACCGAATCGGAAGAAAATTTGAAAGCCTTCTTCGAGCTATATGGTGTCAGAAATTTACAGGATTCAACGGAGAGTAAATGTGAGAACCACTCTTACCCCTACCTCAACTCTAATACTGACTTTCGACCGTCCATCACTACCAGAGAAGATATCGTGCAGCTTCTACAATCTCCGTGTCAGGCAGTATGTTCCAAACCCTCTGCGCTGCTTTAAATGCCAGAGTTTTGGCCATAGGCTACCTCGCTGTATGAGCGCCGCAGTCTGCGTGCACTGTGGAAGGGAGGTTTGTAATGACTCAAACTGCTCCGCCGAGGCAAAGTGCGTTAACTGTTGTGGAAAACATCCATCTAATTCTAACCACTGCCCCATTGTCTTAAGAGAAAGAGAGATCTAGAACAATAGGGTCTCTGAGAAAGGTTCCTTTCCGGAGGCACGACGCCGTTACCAGACGCGAAACCCCGTGGTAATGGCCCGAAGTTTCGCTGACACCGTGGGTCAACATAAAGTAAATTCTGAAACCCAAACGCCTTAAGCCTCCACTTTGCGCGATGCGGCCTGCCAGATGTCCTTCGATGACATCGGCGGAGATGCATATCCCAAATCTCTTGTCCAGTCTGAAACAAAATCGGAAACAAAAACCAAAAATAATTCAATAAACACTCAAACACATCCAGAGAATCTGAGGCCGACAGGCCCTATTGCTAGATCTAGGTCGCCTGTCTCAAGGGACCGTGGTGTCTCAATCCATGCGACCCTCTCCAGCAGTAGTCAAGATGACTCTGCTGGGAATGAGGAACTCCGTATGAACCAACCCATTACTCTCCAACAAAGAAGGAATGAGAAGAAAAGAAACCCGATATATAACCCACCCTGAAACCAAAAACCTAAAAACTAGAAACTATGGCTCTCCTCTCATGGATCATAAATGGCTTTCGTACCCGTTTGAACGAATTAAAGTTAATATTGTCTATACATAGACCCGTGGTTATCTGCGTGCAGGAAACACATCTCCGTTCTGAGCACTCCCTCTACGCGGCTTTTGTTGGTACAGGCAAGACGTAGGCGATGGCCTCCGCGCCCATGGCGGAGTCGCCACTTTTATTACAGACTCTCTGGTATCGAAAGAAATACACATACGAACCACTCTCCTGATATCTTGCGTTCGTGTAAATTTCCGAACTATTTCTGTTACCATTTGCAACGTGTATATCCCGCCTGGACAAGTCGTGTCACAGAAAGAGCTGGAAGATGTGCTCTCTCAGGTGCCTACACCTTTTCTTATTGTGGTGGACTTCAACGCCCACAACCCTGCTTGGAGTGGCACAAGGTCGTGCACGAGAGGCAGGTTACTTGAAAATATAGATAACCAAAACATAATTCTGCTAAATTCTGGCGAAAGCACACACTTTTCCCTAGCTTCTAACACTTTCTTGTCCGTGGACCTAGCTCTCTGTAGTCCCTCTGTTTCTACAATCTTCGAGTGGACTGACCTTGGCGACCTGCATGGCAGTGACCACTTTCCCATTCGGTTCAACCTCGATATTCCCGATCTGAACGTTGCTCGCCCTTCTCGGTGGCTAATCCACCGAGCTGAGTGGGAAACATTCAAGAAAAATTACGAATATCGGAAAACTGCCCCAACGACATCGATGCTATGGTTGCCCATTTTAATAACGCCGTCCTTCATGCGGCCTCATTTGCCATCCCGAAGTCGTCGGGCCATGCACGACACCCCCGTGCCATGGTGGAACGGTGATTGTGCCACCCCGGGCCGTGGTGGGAAGAGGGCATTGGCAAAACTTAGTAGGTTCCCAACCATGGAAAACCTAATAAATTCTAAAAGATCCCGAGCCAGAGCTAGATTAACGATACGGGAAAGTAAGGCTGCGTCCTGGAGAGCCTACATCTCGTCACTCTCTCGCCGTTCATCCCCTAAACTTGTGTGGAGAAAGGTCCGAGAGATCGGTGGAAGACTCCCTTCGCCGTCTATTTCAGGGCTTATGGTAAATCGCAATCTCCTAACCTCTCAACAAGAAATTGCTGAAGAAATGGCCTCTCGTTACGAACAAATCCCCAGCTCCGTAAACTATCCTTCTGGTTTTCAAAAAACGAAAAGGAAAACTGTAAATTAGACTTCTCGTCGCGTGGAGGAAGATTACAATGCCTTTTTCTCCTTGGACGAACTCTCCTGTGCCCTCGCTTGTGCGAAAGATTCTGCTCCAGGATCAGACCAGATACATAACCAAATGACAACACCTACCTGAAACCGCTCGTTCGTTTCTCTTCGGCATTTTCAACGAGATTTGGGCTGAACATGCTATACCCTGGATTTGGCGTGAGGCCATCGTTCTCCCAATCCCTAATGAAGGAAAGGACAGAACAACCCCCTGAAGTTACCGCCGAATCTCGCTCACAAGCTGTGTGCAAGCTTTTAGAGCGAATGGTAAATACACGTCTGGTCTGGCTCCTGGAACAAAAGAACCTATTTACACCTCTCCAATGTGGCTTCAGGAAGCACAGGTCAACCATGGACCACCTAGTAACTTGCTATGCAGATTTCCACTTCTTTCGTGCTACGTCAGGACCTGGTAGCAATTTTCTTCGATATAGAGAAAGCGTATGACACCACCTGGAGGTACGGTATTTTTCGCACCTTGGACACTTGGGGCCTTAGAGGCCGGCTCCCTTTGTTTCTAGTATGTTTTCTTTCATCAAGATCTTTCCGCGTCCGCCATGGTGACACCTTATCCTTAACCCTTTAAGCGCTACGTTGTTGTGGCATCAGCGCCTCCCCGGGCCCTGAGTCACCCGGCCCGCTTGGGTCGCTGTGGCCTGCATTCTTTTCGGGCGCGCGCCCTTTGTAGGGGGCGCGGCGCGGGGAGAAAACTGCTTATATTTCCCATCCTTCTTTTTGATCTGGGCTTTGGACCGGCACTGGCGAAGTTAGAAATATTTTTAAAAAATTTATTTATAAATTTTTTATTTTTTTTTAATTTGTTTTTTTTTAATTAAGGCAGTAAGTGATTTAATATGTGTACACACGACGTTTTGCCATGATCCAATATCCGCAAATCAAAACGCCGAAATACAAAGCCGAAAATCGAGATAAAATATTATATAATAAGCCGTAATGCAGAATTCAGTGTCAAATACCGTGTCCAGAAGAGAAGCCAGAGTTCAAATATATAGGTGAAATAAGAAAATAACAGAAATCCAGAGAATGCAACCAAAATCAAAGCCCAAGTCGAATGTAATAATACTTCAGAAAAACGCGAACGCACAGCAAGAAATCTCAACACAAAGTGAGGCACAAAAACCAGAATGGGTAGATTTTGCACAGAGATTTTTATTGCCCCAGCACCCTCCTTGGTGGAGGGTGCTGGAGCCATATAATTTCGCAAGTTTTGACCTGCGCGCGGTCCAAGTACCGAGCGACTCCCTTTGTCAGTCAACGCCGGCCGGCCGGCCGGCCGGCCGCCGGCATCCGCCGCGCACGACGGGCAGATGAATTCGGCTTAAACACTCCTTATGCTCCCTCTATTGGTCAGAAAAAAATACTACAGCTACTTAGTACTTTTAGGAAGCTGTAGATGTCGTGCCAAGTCAATAGCTTGTACTGCCCCCTAGGAATAAAATCAGAAAGGAGACGAAACATCGTGCGCCGGATATTTCCGGCTTTAGCACTCATGGCACGACCGACCCGCGCCGGATATATCCGTCATTAGCACTCGTGGCACAAAAATCTTGCGCCGGATATATCCGGCATTAGCACTGAAAGGGTTAAGCCAGCACTTAGAAAACAGTGTTTTCGTTGACGATTTTGCAATTTTTTGCTCCTCCAAGAGCGTGCAAGTTATTGAGAGTCAACTACAACTTGTGCTCAACAACCTGCAGGAATGGAGCGAAGAAACAGGATTGAAGTTCTCTACCTATAAAACCACTTGCATGCACGTTTGCAGAATCCATCACCTCCATAATCACCCTGACCTTTTTCTTGGAGGACAGCAGCTTCTATTCGTTGAATCTGCAACCTTCCTTGGTGTCACATTCGACAAGAGCCTAACCTGGCGAAAACACATCCGTAAACTACAGGGCCGATGTGTATCACCTATGAATCTCCTTCGCGCTCTTACTGGTAGCTCTTGGGGCCTAGACCGTGTTTGTCTTCTGCGTTTGTATAGAACTCTCATCCGCTCTATCTTGGATTACGGATGCATAGTGTATGGGTCAGCGTCTCCATCACCCCTCCGGCCATTAAATACCATACACAATGCTGGGATATGGATTAGTAGAGGCGCCTACCGCACGAGTTGCATCGAATGCCTCTTGGCCGAGGCTGGAGAACCATCCCTGAACCGAAGGCGAGATATTCTGATTGCCTCCTATGGCGCGAAATTATCCAATGTTGATACTCCCTCGCGTCAAGCAGTCCTCCATCCAACCCACCTGACTTCATATGCGCTTAGACCGTCATTACTGCATCCCCTATGTGTCCGTCTCCGTATGCTCTTACAGAAGCTTCATAAAACACCACCCAACCCTGTGAAACCCCCCAGAAACCTGGTCTCCCCTTGGAAACTACATCGGCCGATAATAGATCTTAGACTGTCTAAGCTTCCTAAATCCTTAACTCCCCCCAGTACATTCTTATCGGAATTTGAGGCGATAATATCTACGTATTCTGGCCATTACTTTATTTTCACCGATGGCTCCTCTCAAAATGGCAAAGTCGGATGTGCCTTCTACTGCAGTAGATCCACGCAAGGTTTTCGATTAGACTCTTCGTGCAGCGTCTATTCCGCAGAGAAGTATGCGCTCTTGGAGGCACTTAAATTTGCTGGATCGATGTCACTAAAGAAAGTAGTGATCTGCAGTGATTCCAAAAGCTCTCTTGAATCCATCTCCTCCTTCTCGTCTTGTGACACACTGAGAATGACCATCCAACAGCAAATCCCCCATCTCTTGGTCCGTCATTATATTTTAGTATTTTGTGTGGTCCCTGGACACGTGGGAATAAAAGGAAATGCAATAGCTGACCATGCAGCAAAGTCTGCCTCGAAGAAAAGAGAATTAGACATCTTCACAGCCCCCACGGAAGACACTAAGCTGTTTATAAAACGCTGTATCCGCAGTGAATGGCAGAGTGGCATAACTCAGATTTTAAGCTCATGAGAATCAAGGATTCCATAAATTCTTGGTCTTCCTCATCTCGTGATGCTTGGCGAGAGATTTTAACACTCCTCCGAATCGGTCACTGCCATTTCTCCCACGGTTATCTCCTTCACGGGGACTCACCCTCTATATGCGAATACCGCAAAATAGATCTTACCGTGGATCATGTTTTCTTATACTGTGTTAAGGTAAGATAAAGCCGTCGAAGGCATGACCTTGCTAGCTCCCTTGCGGAGATTCTTAGTAATGACGAATCTTCTCTCTGCAAGCTTTTTGGCTTTTTGCAAGAGACTGGCTTGTACAGCCTTATCTGAGAGAAGAGGATAATGCCAATAATTGGCTTTTAGCCCGAGATTTTAAACAAAAAAATCTATCTGGCAATTTTCTGCCAAACCCTTTTATTAGGATACATTCCTTCTCAGTTTTACTTTGCTTTCTATTTAAAGATTTTAATATTTCTCTGTTAGCTTGGCACTGCAATATTATGCACTGGTCTTAAAATAATTTGACACGGGCGCAAATGACCTTAGCCCTTGAAGCGCCCTTAAACTCAATCAATCACATCAATCAATCACATGCAGCACAAGGATTTGGCGTGAGGCCATTGTTCTCCCAATCCCTAAAGAAGGAAAGGACATAACAATCCCCTCAAGTTACCGCCTAATCTCGCTGACAAGCTATGTTTGCAAGCCTTAGAGGCGAATGGTAAATACACGTCTGGTCTAGCACCTGGAACAAAAGAACGTATTTAACCTCTCCAATGTGGCTTCAGGAAGCACAGGTCAACCATGGACCACCTAGTCACCCTTGCTACGCAGATTTCCACTTTCGTGCTACGTCAAAACCTGGTAGCAATTTTCTTCGATATAGAGGAGGCATTTGACGCCTCCGGGAGGTGCGCTATTCTTCGCACCTTGCATACTTGGGGCCTTAGGGGACGGCCCCCTTTGTTTCTAGGTTTTCTTTCATCAAGATCTTTTTGCGTCCGCCTTGGTGACGCGTTTTCCTCTAGTCACCAGTTAGAAAACGGTGTTTCCGGGGATGGATTCTGAGCGTCACTGTGTCATTGCTATGAATATTGCATCAGTTACCCGGGAGCTTGTGAAGGCATCACTGTTCTGCCTTTAAACTTGTGACGTCATGGGATTAGACAACCCCATAACGCCACGATCAGCTTCGAAAAGAAGCCCACGAACAGAGAGGAGTAGGGCACGCGGCGGAGCGATGGCTTGTAAACGCGCCATCTACCCACAGCTTTTGGAAATCTGACGCCCGAAATAGTGAATAATGTTTTTCCGGGAGGTCACGAAAAGAGGAGAATATTCACCTCTCCAAAAATTTCCCCAGGCGCGAGTACCATAAGTATCCCGGCGCGCCTCGGAGGAGCTCTCTATGATTGCAGCAGCGACGGCGACTAGACTGAGTTCTGAAGGCGATTGTAACTTGATAGCATAGGAGTTTATTTTAACTTGGTAGTTAAAAGTTAGCTTGTGAAGCGTATCTTCGAAAGTGGGGTAATTAAGTGGAGTTCACAAGCATTCTTCGCATTCACAATATTTGAGAGAGCAAGCGAAGTGACTGACTCCGAAATAATTTCAAATTTGTAAAATTCGCGCAGAAGGACATTAACTAAATCCAGCATCTCCTATTGCACGCTGAGACCACACACGTACAAAGTGTGGTAGGTAGGCCGAGCATTTAAAGCACAACTTCAGCAACATTAATTATTCGAGGCTGGAAGCACGAATAAAATTGTACGAGGCGTCGCAGAAGAAGGACGACCCCGCGAAGCGTAGGTGAGAAAGATTTGGACTGGAACGAGAATCGTACGAGTCCGGAGAACGGGAGAAAGGTGTGGAAATTAGAGGCGTGGCGGAGTCCGGAGTTCGAGAGAAGGAAACTTGTAACGTCATGGGACAGCAAGCGAAGAGTTGCGACGCGGGGTTGCGAGCGGCAGAAAATCTCCAAGGTTACCTACAGGCGAGCGATGCTGAGCTTTTGGGGTAAAGGAACTGGTAACTTTTATGCGGCGATCAGTTGGGGAAAGAGAATAGCCGTAAATGCACAATTCGTGTTAAAAGTGAGTGAAAAGTCCAGAATAGGTGGGAGAAGAATTCCAAACGATGTCAGTGGCAGTTTCAAGTTCATTTACTGCACGTGTCATTAGATTCATTCAAAGAGGCGATACCTTGTACAATTTTACTTAAATAATTCATGATTTTTACATGTGCAGTTGATATTATCTGGAAAAGTCAGTTTATTATATTGTATTAAAAGTAATTTCTTTCTGTGATATGAAAAGGGGTCAGATTTAAGTAACGTGTATATTACGTTGTATTGTTTTTTTTCTCTTTAAAGGTCAGTGTTATTAGTGAGTGCGAAGCCCAAGGATAGCACCTGTGAACGGGATTCCTTAAAACAAGTGTAAAATTCATTTTACAAGCCGTGCACGGAAAAACTAGAGGTTAAAAGAGTAAAATAATTTGGTAAATGAAAATTCAGAAAGAGGAATGAGCAAATTGTAAATTGTAATTGGTGAAAGTGTGTTCAGGCAGTCGAGGTGATGCCAATTTTTTTTTGTTTTGCCTCGTTTTCTGTTTTTTTCAGTGACCAACTACTTAAAGTGCATTATTCTGTTATATAATTGTGTCACTGTTATTTTTTCATTGAATATATGCTCATTTTATTCGTAATTTATCCGATTCATTGTGTCAAGGGTTCAGACCTTTCTCATACCCAAAAAGATCCTGCTTCCTGAGAATTTTAAGCTACCTTCAAGAGCATTCATTGTACCACGCCCTCACACCACGTGTGGAAGGTAGTAGGTAAGTGTGTTAGAAACTCAATTAATCATTCATTTTGAGAAGCCTCCGTTAAATTCGAACCCGTGCCCCCATCTCAAAAGGGAGATCCAGAACATCCTGGACTCGGAGAAAAGTTTCCTTTACTAAGGCACGCCGTCCGTACTGGACGCATAACCCTGTAGACATGTGTGACGTCGTGGGAATACACAATAATCACAGACACGAGCTTCAATGATAAATATGTACAGGTTTATTCACAATATGTACAGTAATAATTTAAGTTACTCAGCTCTGGTAGATGTTTACTTCCCTGTTCGCAGGAGCGATCCTTAAAAATGAATTGACTGACTTGTGGCCCGCGCCACTCCTCAGCGAGCCTCCCGCACACAGCAGACAGCTCCGGCGACCTCAGTCACCTGTGGATATAGTCCACAACGGCGTCCCAACACATGGGTTGCCGCAAGAGTCTAGCTCTGCTCCGCACCGCCCTGGGCGCAAGTTTTGTGCGTTCGCACGAGGGTTCCCACTCAGCTCAACAAACCCCGCCCCCGCGCTCTGCGTTCGCTCTTATATAGCTACCACCCACGTGACCTGAAACGTCACTGTTTTTTGCACACGGCCCGCGCTCGTCGCTTTGCCAGGCATTTTTGGACATCCATTTCCATGGATTCCAAGAATTTGTCACGCGGCACGCGGCAAAAATGCGCTGTCCCGCACTTTGGGCATCCCTTTCCCTAGCTTCTAGGATTTCTCAGTATACCTCGGCGTGTTACATCCTGCTTGGCCCCTGGCGTCTAATCCTCTGCCGCCGCACCATTGTGGCGGTTGCTAGCTGTAGCCCTACAATACGTTACATACTTCTCCATACCCTATTTTGAATTTTTTATGCAGGAGATATCCACAATAAAAAATTCGTCCCGCAACTAGATTTGTGGATCTGGATATGATTATACCATTTACCTGGCCATTGGGCTAACACTCTATTGATCTCTCCAACCTACTCTATATTTACAACATAATTTTTTCATCAAAATCTAGCTAATATAAATAACTAACCTATCTACAGAACCTATATACTACCTTGGCCTAACCTACTTCACGTACCTCCTTTCATTCTAATATATACAATTTTCTACAATCTTAAATTACAATACACTCTGCTACAATTACATACGTAGTATTCACAATCAAATGATGTGACACTTTCCCTGATACCCCCAGAACCAACAATGTCTTTAGAGCTTCACTTTGAACCCATAATTGCACATACATAAGACACACATGAAACAAACAGAATACACAAACAATACACTTTCAACAATTTGTTACATATATACAGTGATTTTTCTCTTGTCTTCATTTTATACAATGCAATCAAGTGATTCGGTTCAGTGTAGCCCTCCGCATTCCCAGTTCAGTTCAGGTTGCATGTATCAGTAAAACATACGGCTTAAGGCCTCAGCATTTACGTGATCCTTACCCCTTTTATGAATAATTTCTAAATTGTATGCTTGGATCATGAATGTCCAACGCATCAATCTCGGGTTCTTACTTGAACAATTATTTAGCCATACTAATGGGTTGTGGTCTGTTTCCACTTTAATTTTTGCATTTCCATCCAAATAGTACTTTAGTTTCTGCAAAGCCCATATTATGGCTGTGCACTCCTGTTCTGTTGTACATCGTAATAATTCCGTATCTGTGAATTTACGACTTAAGTATAACACCGGTTTTTCTTCTCCTCTATCATACTGAGCCAAAATGATGCCAATACCTCTTTTTGACGCATCACACTGCACTATAAAATCCTTATTAAAATCGGGCGCGTGAAGGACGGGTTCGTTACATAGAGCGTTCCTCAGTTTCTCGAATGCCATCTCGCATGCTGGCGTCCACGCCTTGCCGTTCGCGACCTCGCAATAAGTCCGTTAATGGCGCTGATATACCCGCATAATCGGGAATAAATTTCCTGTAGTAACCCGTTAATTAGAGAAAAGCACGCACTTGCTTTTTCGTTTGAGGTACGGGGTGCTCTTTAATAGTTTTCACTTTGGCCTCCACCGGCCGCATCATGCCACTACCAACCATGTAGCCTAGGTATTGCACATTCTTACGCGCGTATTTACACTTGCTTGGCTGCACATGCAACTTCGCTTTCTCTAATATTAGAAACACTGCTCTAAATGTTTAAGGTGTTCTTGCCATGTGTCGCTATAAATGGCGATGTCATCCAAGTATGGGACTGCAAATTCTGCACATCCTGCTAATAAAACTGCCATCATCCTACTACACTGAAAAGGTGCATTTTTTAGCCCGAAGGGCAATCTTAATGGCCTATACGTGCCAAAGCTTGTACAGAACGCCGCATATCTTTGCGCTCTCGGAGTGAGCGGTATCTGATAATAAAATTTTGCTAAATCCAATGTAATAATCTTAGATGCCGCTACTGCTTCTATCCTCTCCTCCATGTTCGGCAACGGAAAATATTCTGATTTTATAATTTGGTTTAGCTTACGATAATCTACGCACGGTCTTGGTTTTCGTCCCGGCGCCTCTACAACAATCATAGGGGAAGCATAATCAGAGTCGCCTATTTCGATTGTTATCACGTAACATCTTTGCGATTTCTTCCTGCAAAATTTTTGATTGACGGGGCGACATTCGATAAGGCGCACTTCTTATCTTTTTTCGTCTCGTCCGTCAATTCAATGTCCATGGTGACGACATGCGTCAACCCTGGTCTGTATGAAAATATATGCTTGTACTTTACAATTAAATTGCGCAGTTTGTCGCGGAACTCGTCTTCGACTTCTGTTCCTTCGAGCATAGCTTCCGCATCGAAGTCGACACTATCAAGGTTAATAGCGTACTTCTCCAGCTCGTCTTCCTCAACTTCAAAGTTTGAGCTACGATCTGCTACGTTGTGCTTATTCGCGTCGTATAATGTTTTGATTTCCGGGTCAGTTTGTTGTGAAGCTGCGAACTCAGTCTGGGTAACATTTATGAGTTCATTCATTTCGGGCGTTAGTACACTTGCACTGACGTCCCTTTCACTAACGGCTCCCTCCTGCCTCAATTGTTCCAGGTTTTGTACCTGCTCGTCCGCGTCGAACTCGCCTGCCTCGCGGTCAGCCGGCCCCAACTCCTGAGTCACCCGCGACGTTTCAGCGGCTTTTGCCCGCGTCGTTACGGCTGCAACTAATTGTGGCTCAATAAATCCTGCCTTTACTTCTTCCAACAGAGCAGCTGTTCTATTACTTAATAAGTAATATCCGCCGTCGCATTCCCGAGGCACAACTGCGGCTTTAGTTACTACTTTCCCGAATGGCCCTTCAATAGTGACTTCTGCCACCGGGAGATTTCGTGGTGAGGCATCAAGCGGTTGCAAAATCCACACGCTTTCTCCCGTTAAATTCTCGTCGCTAATAAATTTCTCATGGACAAGATCGAAAGTGGCACCAGAGTCGCGTAAAAATCGCCCGGGAAGTTTATTAATTTTTCCAAAGAACACGTAAGATGAAAACAATTCCGTAGCTGTTTTGTCTGCCTCATGATTCATTTTTTCGGCCACGCGGCGCTGCGGGCATTCACGGAGCATGTGGTCTGTGGCACCACACCCGTAGCATTTCCGCTTGTCTGGCTTCTCGTACGCTGCCCTAACATCGGTTTTCTTACCGCTCGATTTCCCCTGAATTTCCGGTACTATCGGCATCGTCTTGCTCGTGCTTGCAACATGTTCCCCTACGGCTTCCGATTTCCTATAAGGCTTGAACGAAGACCGTTTCCAGCCTGCCCTATTGTTTTCATAGTTGTCTAGTTTACGAGCTAGTTCTAACGGCATCTTAAATTCCCCCCACTCATCAATAAAGTGCTCTTTAATATCAATAGGCACACGACGCTTCAATTCATCGGTTACAATTAGATTCATTAAGTCCTCGAACGTATGAATATCTAGTCCTGCTACCCATTCTTTGCAATAATTTTTCAGCTCTCTCGCGTATACGTTCCAGGTAGTATTCGCGGCTTTTACATGTTTCGCGAACAATTGTCGAAACTTCTCGGCATTGAATCGATACATTTCTAATAACCTATTCTTTAAATCGGCATATTCTGTTCTTTACCTTGCCCTTCTAAAGTTAGCGATGCATTGATTTGGTGTGGGAGCAATCCCATAAGATTTGCCACCCATTCTTCTGGAATTTCTAATTGTTCCGCCTGACTCTCAAAAACACTTAAAATTGCCGTTATGTCGTCCTCCCCTTTGAATCGGCTCATAACTTGATTTAATCGAATGTGCATTTTGCTATTTACTTCGGACTGTGGACTAGCTCTACCCGCCAGTTGGCCCTGTTCTATTCTCAGTTTTTCTAACTGAAATGCACGTCCCTTCTCTGCTTCGCGTTCGGCTTTTTGATCCTTATAGGCTAATTCGCGTTCGGCCTTTTCTCGTTCGCGTTCATCCTTATATGCCTGAGCTATCCCTTTCACAAATTCCTCCTCGTAATCGCAATGCTCCTCTATCAATTTTTTTAGTACTACTAAAGTTTCCCCACCTGTAATTTGGAGTCCTAATTCCTCTGCCACGTGCACTACACAATCTTTCCCGAATCTCGGTAAGTAAGCCATAACTGAAACCTGAACTGAACCTTACAATGCAGATAGCTATACTTACACCAGATCCTTGCTGACTTCTTGATTTTATCAAAGCCGGTTGGCCTTGAGACGTCCTTCCTTCTCCGTCCTTCCTTCCTTCCGGCGTTGCCGTGAAGACGTGGGCGTCTGGCTAGGAGCGGACTCTCTCGGCCCCCGTGCGTTGTAATTATGTCTGCCCGTCGACACACCCACGCACTGGCCCACCCACTGTTCGTAATATTGCGACCACGTATGAGTATGGTGCAACAATGCCGTGCCGTTCCGGCGTGAATGTTTTAACTGCTGCTATTAATTATCACAATTGAGCAACATTTCCCCGTGGAATTCTTATAACCGCATCCACCAATTATACTATTTGGTGGGTGCACGTACTCCCCCGTGGGCTTCTTTATAACCGCTGCCACCAATTATGTCTACCCGTCTGTGACGTCGTGGGAATACACAATAATCACAGACACGAGCTTCAATGATAAATATGTACAGGTTTATTCACAATATGTACAGTAATAATTTAAGTTACTCAGCTCTGGTAGATGTTTACTTCCCTGTTCGCAGGAGCGATCCTTAAAAATGAATTGACTGACTTGTGGCCCGCGCCACTCCTCAGCGAGCCTCCCGCACACAGCAGACAGCTCCGGCGACCTCAGTCACCTGTGGATATAGTCCACAACGGCGTCCCAACACATGGGTTGCCGCACGAGTCTAGCTCTGCTCCGCACCGCCCTGGGCGCAAGTTTTGTGCGTTCGCACGAGGGTTCCCACTCAGCTCAACAAACCCCGCCCCCGCGCTCTGCGTTCGCTCTTATATAGCTACCACCCACGTGACCTGAAACGTCACTGGGTTTTCCACACGGCCCGCGCTCGTCGCTTTGCCAGGCATTTTTGGACATCCATTTCCATGGATTCCAAGAATTTGTCACGCGGCACGCGGCAAAAATGCGCTGTCCTGCACTTTGGGCATCCCTTTCCCTAGCTCTTAGGATTTCTCAGAATACCTCGGCGTGTCACATCCTGCCTGGCCCCTGGCGTCTAATCGTCTGCCGCCGCACCATTGTGGCGGTTGCTAGCTGTAGCCCTACAGTACGTTACACATGCTTCGAGGTTTCGCTGACACCGTCAGCAACAGAAGACATCAAATAGGTAATCCCAGACACTGAAAATTATCTCCGAGCGCGATGCTTACTGTCAGGTGTCCTCTGAAGACATCGGCGGAGATGTAGATATCAAATACCTTTTCCCATCTGAAGCAGCGAAAACGGAAACTGTGTTTCGACAAACACACAAAAGGCATCAAGCTGAGAAACCGAAATCGATAGGAACCATTTCTAGATCCAGGTCGCCTGTTTCAGAAGTCCGAGTTCTCCCGGCTCTCTCTAGCAATAGTCAAGACGACGCTGCAGGGGGGTGAGAAGCCCCACATGAACTCTTCCCGACACACAACCCCCTAGGAGTGAAGAAACTTGACACTTAGAAATTATGGCTCTGCTCTCGTGGAACCTCAATGGCTTTTACACTCGTTTAGACGAATTAAAGCTGATGTCTCTGCTTAGACCCGTTATCTAACTACTGAAGTCATCTCCTTCCTGTGCATTGCCTCTCTCTTCATGGCTGTTGTTAAGGCAAGGCATTGATGATCGTCTTCGTGTCCATGGAGGAGTCGCTATTTTTGTCGCAGACTCCCTGGTGTTCAAAGAAATAGACGTATGAATCACTCTTCAGATATCTTGCTATTTGCAACGTCTATATCCTGCCTTAACAAGTCGTGACATAAGAATTTGAAGATGTTTTTTCCCAGTTGCCCCCCTGTTTTTATTGTGTCGGAGTTTACTACCCACAATCCCGCCTCGAGTTGTACAAGGGCCTGCTCGAAAGGCAACATACATGAAAATATTGACAACCAGAACGTAATTCTGCTGAATACTGGCGAAAGCACAAATTTTGATTTGGCTTCAAACACTCGTTCGTAGATCTGGCTCTCTGCAGTCTATCTCTATAATCCTAGAGTGGACTCTCTTTGGCGACTCGCAGGGCAGTAGCCCCTTTACATTCTGGTCATTTTCGATATTCCCGACCTAAACGTTGTCCGTACTCCTCGCTGGTCCACCGACACGAGTGCGAAATATTCGAGAAAAATACGGATATCGGAAAACTGCCCAAACGATATCGATGGTGTGGTAGCCCATTTTACTGATGCCGTCCTTCATGCATATGAATGCGTCTTGGTCGAAGCTGTAAGATCGTCCCTGAGCCGAAGGCGAAGCTCCTCTGGTGTGAAAGTATGAGCTACAAAGACTTCTTCGCGCCAAGCAGTTCTTCATCCACATCACAAGATATCGTACGCGCTCAGATCGTTACCCCATCCTCCGAGTATCCGTCTCTACAAGCTTTTGCAGAAACTGAGTATAAAACTCCCCATCGCAGTCTTGTTCCCCCTTGGAATCTTCGCCGATCTAAAATAGACCTCAGGTTATCAAATTTCCCTACATCAACTCCCCCAGTACATTTCTGGCGGAATTTCAGGAGATGAAATCCATCTGTCCCGGCTATTACTTCATATATACTGATGGTTCCTCCCAAAATGAAGTAGGATATGTCTTGGTATAGTGCAACGCTGAGTTTACATATGGACCCTTCGTACAGCGTTTATACTGCAGAGAAATATACGCTCTTGGAAGCGCGTAAGTTCAATGAATGGATGACATTAAAGGAAACTGAGATCTGCAGCGGTTCAAAAAGCTTGCTTGAATCCATCTTCTCTTCTTGTCACCCTCTCACAATGAACCTCCCACCCCAAATTCACCATTTATTGGGGCGTCATAATTTGGATTTTTGTTGGATTCCTGGCCACGTTGGGATAATCAGCAATGAAATGACTGACCTGACAGCAAAACTCGCCATGGAAAAAACTATAGCAGACATCTTCACAGTTCCTATAAATGATACCTAGCTATTTATCAAACGCTCTATTATCAGTGCATGTCAGAATGGTCGAACTCGGATTTTAAGCTAATGAGAATCAAGGATTCCATAAATCTTTGGTCTTCCTTATCTCGTGGCTCTAGGCGCGAGGAGATAATTCTCACTCGCCTTCGAATAGGTCACTACTATTTCTCACACGGACACCTCTGGGGTGACTCACCCCCTACTTGTGATAATTGCGATACGGATCGTACCGTGGACCATGCTCTCCTGCATTGTTCTAAGGTAAGAGATAGCCGACGAAGGCATCGCCTTGCTAGTTCTCCAGGAGAGATTCTTGGAGATGGTGAATCTTCCCTCTACAAGCTTTGTACAAGAGACTGACACAGCCTTATAATTGCGTAGGCTTCCGTGGCCGGAGTATGTCTGTTGGATATCCGGGACAAGCCGCGTCGATGAGCACATCGACGCGTCTTGTCCCGGATAGCCAACAGACATTTACATCCTTATCTGAGAGAAGGGGATAATGCCAATTATTTGGCTTTTAGTTGGATATTTTGAAGTTTTCTTCTGGTTCTTTTCTGTCTAACGCATTTTATTATTGAACACGTTCAATTTCGGTTTTTCTCACATTTTTCTTTACATGAAAAAATGTTTTAGCTTGTCACTGCCGCAGTGCATACTGCTCTTAAAATAATTTGACACGACCGCAAATGACCTTAGCTGTTGAGGCGCCCTTAACCTGAATAATCATTTTCATCCAGTGTCTTGTTCGCCCTTGGAATCTTCTCCGACCTAAAATAAGCCTGGATTATCGAACTTCCCTAAATCCTGAACTCCCCCAGTACATTTCTGGCGGTATTTCTGTAAACGAAATCCATGTATCCCTGCTATAACTTCTTACACACTGATGGTTCATCCCAAAAAAGGTGAAGTAGGATGTGTCTTCTATTGCCATGGTGCCACGTGGAGTTTTCAAATAGACTCTTGTGCAGCGTTTATAATGCGGTATTGTATGCACTCAACCCTTAACTAACACGGTGAGAGACCGCTGGCAATATTGCATTTCTTTTATTTCCCTTTGTTGTGAAAAAATCGCGCTCTCTCTCCTACCTTTCCAGAAACCCATCCCCTTCTGAATGCCGCCCCTATTGTAACTTCATCCATCGATGAGTTTTGTTTATCGCCAATTTTCCCCATATCAGCGGTATGCGAGACCGCTCGTGTTGGTTGCGTTACGAGAGTCCGTCTTGCTACCAGTGCGCACCGACATAAAGTGTGTGAGAATTTCGCCTACTAAATTATTTTAGGATTTATTTTATCTCGATAAACTTTGTGTTAAAGAGTGTTTTTAGATGGCTAGTCTAAGGCCCAGTTGTACGAACTCGGAATAAAGCCGAGATAAATTTTATTCCATGGATAAAGGAAACACCGGTTGCACGAAGGGAGAATAGTGCTTATTCACGGAATAAACTGATGATAAACTATTCCACTATTTTCGCGGAGATATTCAGTGAATAACGTGAAATAACCTCAAAAGTAGAAGCAGCAGTGAGAACGCGTGTACTGTGTGCAGCTGTATAGCAATCTGTAGCAATAGAGCTTTCAGATAGCGATGATGAATTCTTGTTCCGGGTGGATTTGTCTTCGCGAAAACGAAGGTTTCGTTCCAGGCCCGATTTATTGAACGAATACGATGACGAGCTTTTAACGAGATTTCGTACATTCAAATCCACAGTGCTAATGGTTTTGAATCTTGTGAAGGATGATTTGAATCATCAGACAAAGATGGAAATATATATTTCATATTTGTAGATTGTATATATAAATAAGTGATATTTTTTATTAGCTGCCTAGTGCACTATAATAGTATCATTTTCTGAGAGTAATTGGAATAATTGTTTGCCCCAATTCCACTTGGACTTGCTGCAGTATAATAAAAGAATACATTTTTTTCCATGAAATGATGATTCATAAACAAAATTATCTATTTTTACTGTGTTATACTTTTTTATCAGTATATTTTTCATATGAGATATTTTGTATTTTTCATATAAGATTTTTTTACTTTGTTATGAAGTATTGCTCAATAATTTTAATAATTTAAATATCAACCACCAAATGGGTAAATAGTAGCAAAAATGAAAACGTGACATTTTTAATAATCTCTTTTTAGCAAAGTTCGAATGACTGTACTATATAGTAAGTGTTGATAGTAGACATTGTTATGTACCAGAGGATATCTCTCTGCTTTTCATTCTTGTATTTTTAGTTCCATGTGCGGTTGATTAATTAAAAGCAAACAGTGTAACAATAATCATTGTTTAAAGTGAAATATTTTTCATGTCACAAGTTGGAGAAAAAAATTTCAAATATCAATTTTTCAACCCATCATGCAATAGCTAATTTTTCAAAACAGGTTGATTAAAAAATATGTGATTTTTATTACATATTTGCAGAGAGACGAATTTGTGTGATACTTCTGTTATGTTAATTTATCAAAACCAAGTCCAAATAATTTTTGTTTCAGTGATTAATATCTTTAATTGCTTCGGAACTATTTTAATTTCAAGGTGGAACTTCAAGGTTTCAAATCGGAACTTTCAACTCACAATATCGTACAATTCCACCAGGACGCACAAACGCAACGCGCGCACGTTTACAAGGAAACACGGCGATTCGAAATTGGCGGAAGCCAGGCAGAAATAAGCAAAACATGAGAAGCAAAGAATATATATTTCAACAAAACACTATCGAATGCAGTACCAACTTTCTCTTTTACAGACGCCTCTTCGGATAAACACGGGATAGTTATCCCCGGAATAAAATTAAGTCGTACAACTGGACGAGGTGTTTATTCTCGGAAAAAGCAATTCTAGAGATAACTATTCCTGGAGATATCTCTAAATCATACAACCGGCCCTTAATGATCAAGAAATTGTTCTTCAGTAAGCTGACTTTTCGGGCAGTGATGAAAAAATAGGGAGTGATTTGCATAGTGATCATCAATCGGAATCGGAGGTGAGTGATTCTGATGGTGATACGATAGAAGATCAACTGAGTTTTTTATAGCAAAAATTAAAAAAAATCAAGTGGTCTAAAATGGAACCACCTCAAAACACTCGCACTCGTTGGCATAACATCATTCTGCAACTCCCTGGACTACGTTAGAAGGCCAAACATTTAGGTGATAATACTATTTAATGTACTTGGAAATTGCTTTTCTGTGATACGATGAAAGAAATAATTACTAGAACTAATGCAAAAAAATATTCAAATGAGATAGAAATTTACTGCATCAAAAGGTTTATTTTATGTTCATGATCTTGATATGAGTTCAAAGGTTTCATTGGACTTAGTATTCACGGCAAATTTTCAAATCTGGAAACGAAAACCTTGAAAACTGAGGTAGAAATCCTCACAGTCCCAACAAATGATACCAGGCTGTTTATTAAATGCCTTATTCTCAGTGCATGGCAAACAGAGTGGCAAAATCTCGGATTTTAAGCCCACGAGAATCAAGGATTCCATAAAACCTTGGTCTTCATCTCGTGGCTCTAGGCGCGAGGAGATTATTGTGATAGGCCTGCGAATGGGTCACTGCCATTTCTCCCACATATCTTCTCCGCGGTGACCCACCCCTACTTGCTATAATTCCGAGGCGGATCTTACTGTGGAGCATGCTCTCCTGCTCTGTTCTAAGGTAAGAGATACGAGTCCTCTCTCCGCAGGCTCTCAACCTTTTTACGAGAAAATCTAGTGTACAACCTTATCTGAAAGAGGATTATGTCAATTAATAAGGATTTTACTTGGGAGATTTTAAAGTGTTTATCTGGCTCCTTTTATTCCAAATTCTTTCTTTTACCATTGGACATGTTCATGTTCCCTGTTTGTTTTTTTAATTTTACTTTGGCTTTTAAATATTACAGTTTGGCACTGTTTTACAGTTCATACCGTTCTTAAAATAAATTCACATGGGGCGCCAAAAACCCTAGATGTTGAAGCCCTTCAATCCTAATAATAATAATAATAATAATAATAATAATAATAATAATAATAACAAAATTAATAACAATAATAACGGATCTCCTTGTTGGAAGGACATGTGGATTTGCTTTATGCGCACCACCTAGCGGCCGATACAAGCCGCTTTGTGGTGCACTGATATGACAGCGCTCTGTTTTGGGGGGAGGCGGATATGCAGTTGCCGCGCCTGTCCAGCAGAGAAATATTGTAAGGGATGTTATTTATTGATGTGAATTTGATATCTAGTGGTTATTTTTTAATAGACTCCACTCCCCGTAGTCTGAATTACGTATTTGATGTGAAAGAATTTATTCGTTGGGCGTGAACATGATATTCGAATTAAGTGACGATTACCATCGTATTTAATTTTTTGAACAAGAGAAGTACTAGAGGTTTCAAAAGAACTATGATGTACTCTACTTGGAATTGCAGCAAGTATGCTGCATTGAATGCATTGACAACAGAGTTTGCCAGAGTGTCGTGGAATGGAATTGTGAGAAATTTGAAGGTACGTATTTATGCCTACCCGAATAGAAATGCATGTTTTTTAGATTACGTGTATTGGTATTAATCCAGCTCAAAGTTATGTTAACGTCAATTAAGTATAAAATTTCCCCAAAACAGCTGAAGAAGATAAACAATGATTTGGTTTTTTATCACCGGTTTCAATAAAATTGCTACCAGTTTAAATGTTTGCATATGTTGGTAAATTCCTACAAGTTCCCGTTGCTTGATTATAATTTACAAAAATAAATTTGTAATCAATTACACTAGGGAACAAACAATTCTTTTTTTCATACCTCCAGGATTAAGGTTATTTCAAAGAAAACGATCACGTTGATTTAAAAAATCATTACAAGTTTCTATAACGCAAGGTTCAAAAGATATGAAGATATTTAGTATTTGAAATAAACAAAATCCTGTACTTATTTCCGCATTGTCACTCCGGTTGTATTACTACAAAATTTTATGAGCATGCTTCATATGAGGTAAGAACAATGGAATACGTACAATAATATGCAGACATTAAAATAGTTTGTTGGTCTTCTCCACACCATTGGTAGAGTGAATGGCGATGATTTGAGTTTTCCATTTAATCACAACCTAAGGTTTCGTTGTACAAGTGGCTGGTGAGCAGCCCATGGTTTGTCCTGATCACAAACATGACTCAAAGTATAAAGAAAAGTAAGTTTTGCAATTTTTCCTCTTTGAAGGTTGGGTGTAAATCTTCCACAAACGTAACATAAGTTGTTGGGTTGATTCGCACAATTTCGGTGTGAAATGACGATTTGCATTTTATCGAACCGATTCAATTCTACTGATTATGTGACGAATTTCACTTTATAAAAAACACTGAACTATAATGTATTAATGTATTCGAGGCACACGCGAACCAGAGACGAACTTCGCGCGGTTTGCTGGTACAGTTCCGTATGACACCGACTGACTTACAATCTGCCAACCCCAACTGTTGGATTCTTGTATACTTGCGATAAGGTGAGGGGCTAAAATAATTCCTTTCGATGACTGATGCGCAGTAGGAAATAGGAGGGTGCACGTGACTTGTTTTCAAAACATCCACTAAGACCTACGCAGAGACCGAGAGAGAGACTGACGCAGAGAACACGAAGACCCACTCGTATTTGAGCACTACTACCAGACCCAAGACGGCAGTCTTCGAATTCAGAAGGTTAAAAATACAAACACGGAAGCCTAATTTCGTTGATACGTCATGAAACTGGCATAGATGAAGTCAACAAATATTTTATTTTTAAATAATTTTATGCGCATTGATTCTACATATGTTGCAGTTCAATATAAATGTATTTGCATTAATAGCAAAATACGGTATAATAGGGTATAAGATACGGTATATATAAACTGTGACATGATACAACGTTTTTATTGTTATATTCGTTTCTACGAATAAAATAGAGTACGTTCCGCACTCTACCTTCTTGGAGGTAAAATTATTGTTCCCTAGTGTTATTAGTGGCGATCAATAATGCTTACAAATACTGATGTTTATGTTGTTAACATGGTAATTGTAATATTATTGTGAAAAGAGTTCATTGTAATTCTTGGAAATATTTAAAACAATATTTAATGTGTTTGACCTTTTCTGTACTTGTTACTTATCATTAAAATGACTATGAAATACATTAATCATTAATTAATATTTATACATCAAGCTACACAACGAATTCACATGGCAGTGTTGTTAAGTGGAGAGAGAGGGCTCAGCTTCCAAACTCATTATTTCGCTTTCAATTCCTAGCAGTGAACTTTTTTAATTTTTTAAAAATGTCCTATTAAAAAATAAATTATTTAATTAATTTTTAATAACAATTGTGCATTGCAAATTGATAGTAAAATGTTTTACTACAAAAAATGCAGTTTTGCCAATTTAATAATTTAGCGCAGTCTCAAACTGTCATTAATGGCAATTAGAAATTTTATACTTGAATTTTCTGAGGTTTAACTAAGTCGTATGTAGCATACCTTTACAATCTTACAAACCAGGGGTTTCCAAACTGTGTTACGCATGATCCCAAAGGTAAAAAAAAAAAGCTTGTAGATGATTCAGGATCTACTGCCAATAGAAAATTTGAAATTTTTGTTTCTTCTTAATGCTAATCACGTTTACGAAACCCTATTTCATAGTATGTTTATAGAAGTTGTATAGCTGTTCCAATGATGGTGCTCCAAAAAAATATATACTGCAGTGAGCTTAATCTCAAGCCAGACGCACACCTACTTCATTGAAAATTTGATGAATCATAATGTCTGAAATCTACAGTTAAAAGTTTTCTTGTGTACTATAAGTGTGCAGAATTTCGAATATTTAAATTGAGCCTAAAACTTATCATTTTCTGTAAATATTCATACAACTTGTTGGGTAGGCCTACATAAAGTTTCAGAAACTTTGCTATAAACCACTTTCTATTTGTACTTTAATTGTTCTTTCAAATACTATTGTATTAATTTTATTTTTCAGGTAGCTTTTTGCACTGGTGTTTCGAAATTTGTGTTCATTGTTGCAGATAATATGGATACCATGAATTCCAAATTTCTATTGCATACCACGTCAAGATCATGATTCGTATGAGAAGGTGACTCCAAGCAATACATATTCTTCTAATTTGCAAGCATCTTGGACTTCTGTGATACTACTGTTCCTCATTTAACATTTACAAAATGTATATAGATTAATGGTTCTATTTTTTAGTGTGTGTTATACTATTATATTACATAAGCACGGGCAACTGCTGGGAATGGTCAGGATCTAATGATATGATCGGAATAATATATTATTTATACAAAATATGCATTAATTATAATATTTTATTAATATAATAATTTAATAGTAATAAAAGTATCCAATGATGTAGATAAAAGTCTAAATATGAAGTATTAATTGAAAAAAATTCCAAAAGTTCATTATGCCTCAATTTTTATTTAAAAAAAAAAAACGTTGAAAAACGTGCATGGAAAAAGTATGCATTTTTAAAATGGGAAGAGAGATATATTTCCGAAGTTTGGAAGTTTTATGAAGTTTAAATGGCTCCTGCATTTGCATGGAAATTGTGACTCTAAATATCAGAACTAGACACCAACATTGTTTACAGAATGGCCAATATAATTTATAAATTATATTTGTATTATATTTTATATTATTAACTTTCTGACAATGACAATATGCTTGCCAACACAATTAAAAGAATATTGTGTTATCTATGTTATGTACAGCCTTTAAAGCAATGTAGAAAATACCCTAACTGGTGTCTTGGTTCACACTTTTGAAAAATTACAAAACAAATGGAAAAATCACTAACAATACTTAAAAACCCAAAAAGTGATGACACTGTTCTGGAATGAATGTACTATATTTTCACATGAAATAATGGATTTATCTCAAAATTCAATTTTTATTGCAATATGACACTATTCGGGGGGGGTGCAAGTGGATTGACAGGTATTCACATTAACTTAGTTACAATCCTTTAAAATCAAACATTGCTTTGATATACGGACAAACGGTTGTTTCAACCAATGATCACTTGGCCACATGAACTGACTTCACCGCATATTGGTGAATTACTCCCTCAGATCCTCATGACTCAAATATAGACAAGTTTTCAGGAAAACTGTTAACTATTGTTATTATTATTATTTTGTTGCATATAATTTCTGTTTGTGATGAAGCCTCAGTGTTTCCAATTTTGGCTACGTATTGCATTGTGTAGAATTTAACATGTTTCATTATTTTCCTTGGCTAAATAAAACGTGTGAATATTAAATTCTAATAATTTGTGGAGCAACTGGATTCCAAACATTTCCAGGCATGACTTAATTGTTAATTATTAGTACATGTATTATAATCGGAGGGGCCATTAAGATTTTATTTTTTATTTATTCTTATTTATTTTACGTCAAAAAACTGTTCAAACTGCGTATGACGTGCTATGGGGAAAAATGAATTGTGTGCACATTTTCAAAATTCTGTGATCCCTACACTAAGTCATATACTACTTAAATTAAAAAAAAAAACCTCTCCCATGTAATAAAATCTATTTTCAAGGATAAATAAGCAATAAATTTTGGCTCTTATCCATGTTCATGATGTTTCTCAGGGTGTGTGAAAATTATCAATATTTGAAGAATATAATCCTAAATTTTGGCGCGATCTAGAATAGCCTGCATTGGTTAAAATAACCCGTTAACTGGTAAATGTCCCAAATTAGAAATATCTTCAGAACTAGGTATTAATTTGGTAGGAAAACTTACTTAATTGACACATTAAATAACATGGCGACTCTTTTCGTCCCACTCTAAAGTGATGCATTGCCATTTTGCCTTCTCCCCTTCTATGCAATATTAATACGATGTCGATTTATCACGACTTTCCACTATATTCATTTTGCGATGTAGGGTGCACATTATTTGATTGTTACGTTCAGGAGATAATAACAATGACTGTCATGACCTTGACAGATGTTGGGTGTGTACGAGTAATAAATGCTTCGATTGCTGTGTGCGAGTAATAAATGTATTAAGTGCTTCAATAATGAACTTATATATTGTCAGAAGGGCAAAGTAATGCGTCGCATTTTTTTCTGACGCGACTCTAATTCAGCACGCGGCCAGACTGGTTTGGGTAGGGTAAGGGAAGGTTTAACTTTCCAACAGTTCTAAGCTCAGTTGTCTCCGTGCCTGGGGTTAGAACGTGTCCGTTTGTGAACTCCTGCAAAGTAGTCGCGTCACACTTGATGGAGAAATCTTTGGATCGGAGATATGCAATCAAGTTTTGCGTGAAGCTGAAAAAGACGCTTTCGAGATTTCATCCTAATTGTTTGAACACTATTATCACCGGGGATGAGACATGGATCGTCGAGTTAGATCCAGAACCGAAGAGGCAGAACGTGGAATGGCCCACCTCAGCGTCTTCGCGCCACAAGAAGGCACACATGAGCACATCGCGCGTGAAAGTATTTTTTGACACAAAAGGGATAGTGCACTGTGAGTTCATACCTCCTGGACACACCGTAAACGCCTAGTTCTACAAACAGGGACTTCAGAGCCTGAACAGCAGGGTCACTCGACTACTATATAGTATATGCTATATACTATATAGCTTAACTTTATAATCTTACAAACCAGGGGTTTCCAAACTGTGTTACGCATGATCCCAAAGGTAAACGGTAGGCTTGTAGATGATTCAAGATCTACTGCCTATCGAAAATTTGAAATTTTTGTTTCTTGTTAATGCTGACAATGTCATCAAGTTTACGAAACCGTATTTCATAGTATGTTTATAGTTGTATAGCTGTTCCAGTGATGGTGTACCAAAAAAATATATACTGCAAAAAAGAGAAAAGAGATCGAAAGGGGATCTGCGCTTCGAGGAAGCTTCGCCACGACAACGCGCTGGCCCACATCGCCTTCACTGTCGCGGACTGGACTACCCGATCCTCATTGGTGAGGCAAAGCTTCCCCAACCGCCCTGTAGCACCGACCTTATTCCGGCGGACTTATTTTTGTTCCCTCGGCTGAAAAGGTTCATGAGAACGCATTTCAAAACTTCACACAACATCGAAGTCAGTAAGACGAAGACTCTAAAGGACGTCTTCGCCAAAGACTTCGTGGGAGCGTACAAGGCATCGAAATCATGCTGGCAAAAATATATCGACTCACAAGGGTCACACTTGGAAGCATTTTAAGTTGCTGTACTTATCTTATTAATAAATTTGTTTTTATAAAATACGACGCATTACTTTTGGGACATACCGTGTGTATATATTCTGACGAACATCCCAGCCTAGCAATTCGTAGGCGCCTGTCCGGAATTCGCAGATATCATGCTCTTGCGAGTTTGTGATACCTCAGGGCAGTGGGATCTTTTTAGGTGTCGAGAGGAAATCCAAACAAGTACACATATATCAATTAAACAGGGTTTAATATTCTGAAACCCTTTTAAATGGGTTATAAACCCGAATTTTTTTAGTTTCTCTGCTAGCTCCGTGCAGTATCTCTCTCCCTACCAACGTTCCCTTTTAAAGTTCTCCCCGGTCGTGGGGCGTTGACCTATATTTTAGCGCTTTGCGCTGTTCGCCGCTCTCGCCCGCGGCGCGCATCGAAGTCGATCTTGGAGTGACGGCGACGCACGCCGGTGGTTGTGCGCCGACATTCGAAGTGCCTTCGGATGCCAGCTGCTCTCGACTGCGGCGCATGCTGTTTCACCTCACGTCCCCGTCTGGCAATTCCTATGCGCCTTCGCCGCTCCCGTCTTCCTCACGGCACCTCACGTCTGAGTGTGCTTCTTTCTTGCCCCGTCCTCTCGTTCACGCCCGCGTGCGAATGTCCCTTGCTTGTCGTAACTGATTGAGTAATTGCGTATTTTCTTACTTCGGGCGTACGCGTCGCACTAGATGTCACAGTCTACTCAGCGCCTCTAATCGAAAGTAACTGCGTCTTCACCATGCAAATTCCTGTCCCTACTTTGCTGACTGAATCATTTTTAATTATTTAATTCGTATCACTTGCTCCCGTTCTCGACAGACTACAAATTCTCTTCCAGCAAAAATTCTAATAACTTCGTGACTATCTACACGTCTCTCTGACGTCCAAAAACTCCTACTTAATCTCTCGATGAATTTTTAGGTCGAAGTTGCTGCTCGAACGGCAATCGGAACCGGAAGAAAGAATGTTAGGTCGGCATGTCATCTCCGTCTCCCCAGTCTGACCGCTGATACGTCACCTGGCTCGCGCCGTGCCGCGGGCATTGCGCGTAAGTCTTGGAGACGCCTTTTGAATGGCGCCGCACTCGCTCTACGTCTACAGCCTACAGTCTACGGCTACACATCTACAGCCGTCCTTTGCATGTTGCATGGGCGTGTGGGACGAACGTGGGCACCCGCATTCATCACACTGTATATACACACACACAATATACAAAATGTAAACAATGTGTGTATATATATATATATTTTTGTGTTCACTTTCCCTGCCCGATCGCGCGTTAGCAGGAAGAGCGGTGTGTGACCTTGTGTGGCGGGATGCTATCCGTTCAAAATACCCGTTACACACGGAAGATGCAGGGAGGACTCTCTCAAGCTTTCTTTCACCAGTCATTTTTCTTATCCACATTCTTCATTCTCATTCTTTCCTAACATCCTGTTTTTTTTCTTCCTCTTCTATTTCACTGGTCCCTCTGCATGGCGACTCGTGTCGGAGGGAATGTGTGTCCTGGCGGTTGAGGGGCCTGTTTGTTTCCCCACTACTCACCTTGTGCTACGTTCTTCGCACTAAGGGCATACGTTGTTTACGTATTTTGGGGAACATTCCTTGTAGGCTTGTACGTTTGCTTTCGCTTCGGACTCTTCTAGACCGGCAGTCGGGAGCTAACCCACTTCCAGTCAGTCGGCTTGGACTAGGTCTTGTACTGAACTTCAGGGTGAACGGGGGGATCCACGGTGGTGCAGCGCTGTGTAATTCCCCCAGTATATCCCCGTGGCAACCCTGGCACTCCGATGAAGTGTCCCCTTGTTGGGCTCCGTGGTGGGTGGGGACCACGGGGATGAATCTGATGTCCATCTTCATGGATACTAAATCTTCTCCCCCGCCTTCTTCCGCACGAAAGAGTCAGGAACGAACTATTGATCGCAATAGTTTCGTTTTGAGCGAAGATGGGCCAAAGAAGCCTAGATTCTTCAGCATGCGCTGAGGAAGGAAAATCATTTTAAATGGTTAGTGCTGTCCGTTTGGCGCGAGCTATAGAAGAAACGTATGGGAAACTCCAAGCTGTAGTGTGACAGGAATGGAATTTGAAGCACGTTCGGATGACCAAATAGATAAAATTATGGAAACAAAGCAGATTGCCGGCCTCCAAATGGAAGTGACCACTCACCCAACAACCTTTTTAAGGGAACCATGAAGATTTTTCGGCAGAGAGTGAGGAAGAGCTAGTTTCCTTTTATAAGAGCTAGGGTGTGACCGACGTTATAGGATCAAGAGGAGGGACCATGGGCGTGAAATCCCCCCTTCCACTCGTATTCTGACGTTCAGCCGTCCAACTCTCAAAGGATCTCATGCTGTTTATACAACCTTCACGTACCCAACCCATTGCGATGTCTCAAGGGTCTGGAGGTTCGGCCATACACAGTGGCGGTGCATGGCAGTTAACCCGGTGTGCTGTAAGTGCGGGAGAATGATTCACGTACCTGAACCCTGTGCCACTACATCGCATTGTGTTAATTGCGAAGGTGACCACCCGGCCAACTATAAGCAATGCCCTACTTTTCTGAGAGAACGAGCAATCCAGAAGATGACAGCTGAGAAAGTGTCCTTTCCTGAGGTCAAACGTCGGTTTCAAGCGAGGAACCCTATTGATCCCTCTCGCTCCTCCGACGCCTTGAAAGTGAAGACTCCAAGGGTAGCAGCGGGCTGCCAGACATAACGAGCTACCACGCAAGTGGTGAGCTTCGCATGTCAGGTGTCTGCATTGGACTTCCCTGAGGATACCTCACCACTGCAAGGTGGAAGAGTGGTCATACCAACGAAAGATAAAAACATTGAGAGAAAAGCTCAGTCTTCGCAGTCGACCAGACAGGTATCAAGGCGTATTTCAATGGAAGTTGATGTCAGACGCAAATCTACCTTAGACCCGGTCACTAAAAGCTCGTCAAAGCTACGATTAACACCTTTCGAAACTCGCACTGAGCGTGCACCAAGCCCCTGTGGCAATGTCCAGGAGGTCTCGGCTTCGGAGGAATCTCGCGCATGTTTCCCAACGTCGGAGGAGAAAAGACAATGCAAAATTCCACCATGGCTGCCATGTCATGGAACACTAATTGGTTCTCCTCGCGACGGGGCGATCTTAAACTATTGTCCCGTCAGAATCCTCTGATATTCTGTCTCCAAGAGACTCACCTCACCCCACGCCGTCCCTTGTCTCTTCGTGGTTTCTCCCCTTACAGGTTCCATGTGGATGATGGTCTCCGTGTTCAAGGCGGAGTATCTTCATTGGTACACGATTCGCTGCTGTCTTCAGAGGTACCTCTTCAGAAAGTCTGTCAAGCAGTGTTTGTGTGCGTGTGTGTGTGCACTTCTATCACTGACTGTATGCAACATTTTCATTTCTCCAGGACTGAGTGTATCCCTCATGAACTTCTGGACTTGATAAACCGACTCCGTTCGTGGTAGTCGGGGATGTAAATGCCCACAATGCTCTCGGGCTCTTCCCGCACTTGTCCGAGACGCAGTGTATTAGAATCGGTAATAGACACAGCGAACTTGATTATTCTGAATTCCGGTGAACCTACTCATTTGGCCGTCGCCACAGATTCGAGCACGTGTATCGATCTAACACTGCAGCGCTTCTCTTGCAACCGTTCTGCAATGGTCCATCCTAGATGACCTGTGTGGAAGCGACCATTACCCAATTATTGTCCACGTTGATGGACTTGATCGTGGGTTGGCGCGCCCCCCTCGGTGTGTTCGACGTGCTGACTGGCTGACATTTCAAGCGAACGTCAGTCTATCGGAGGGCGTGTTTGTCATTATGGAAGCAATGGCAGCACATTTTAACAGTGCTGTACTGCATGCTGCGGACATTGCAATTCCGAAACGAGACCGGTAAATCGCGACACCCCTTCGTCCCGTGGAGTAACTTGGATTGCTTAAGGGTTGTAGGTGCTCGTAAGAAAGTGTTTGCGCGTCTAAAACACTATCCAGCCGCGGATAACGTCATTGATTACAAGGAGCAAGTACTCATACAAATGATCGAACTTGCCACTCATTATGAAAATATGCTGAGTTCGGCAAACTATGTTCCCAACTTCCTTTTGCTTAAGGAAAGAATGGAAAACCGCGCTTTCTTCTAACAGAGCATATGAGGATTATAATACCCCTTTCTCCATATATTAAATGCATTCTGCTCTTATGCTTGCGAAAAGAACAGCATCAGGTCCAGACGAAATCTACAACTTAATGCTGAAACCTCTTCACGAAACCTCCATGATATTCCTTCTCCGTCTCTTTAACCGAATCTGGGAAGTGCACACCATCCCTACATTTTAGCGAAAACTGCTCATGCTGCCAGTTCCTGAAGCAGAGAAAGATTGATCACTACCATCACGTTATCAACCTATTTCCCTCACAAGCTGTGTATGTGCTGGAACGCATGGTGAATCAGCGTCTGGTCTGGACCTTGGAGTATAAAAATCTTTTGACGTCAAAGCCGGTTTTAGAAGAAACCGGTCAACCTTGGACCACCTCGTTTTGCTGGCAACAGCTGTCTATACATCGTCTTGAGACGTTGTAGCCATATTATTCGATATAGAAGAGGCCTACGACACCACTTGGAAGCACGGCATTCTGCGAACCCTGCACTCTTGGGGATTAATGGGCAGGCTTCCTCTCTATTCCTCCAAAACTTCCTTTCGAACAGATCCTTCCGTGTTCGTGTGGGTGACAGGCTTTCCCGTAGTCACCCTCTTGAAAGTGGTTTCCCCGTAGGATCAGTTCTGAGTGTAACTGCCATCGCCATCTGTGGTATAGCGTCGACTGTGCGAGAACCTGTAGAGACATCGTTGTTTCTGGATGATTTTGCCATCTTCATCGAGCATCAGTGTCATAGAGAGACTACTCCAAGTAGTGCTTAACAAGCTCCATCAATGTAGCTCGTAAACAGGCTTTAACTTCTCTGCTATTAAATGTATCGGTTTGCATTTCTGTTGGATATACGAATTGCATAGCAATTGAGTCGTTTACCTTGGAGGAAATCAGCTTCTATTCGCTGAATATGCCAGGTTCCTGGGGCTCAACGGGGTTTTTTATTAGCATCTTACGGTGCTAAAGTATCAGGACTCTAATCATTCTTGTCGCCAAATAATTAACCATCCTTAATATGAAACAAATTGTTCGAACATCTGCCCCAGCCTCCAGGAATTCGATTGGAAAATCTTTTGTTAGACCTTATTGTTGGCCTTCCCCCTCCCTGTGATACCCCTAAGTCTCATTTGGGGTGCTCATATCCGTCGACTACAAACAAGATGTCTCCCCCTTCATCTTCTTTGAACGCTGAATGGTACTTCATGGGTAGCCGACCGCTCTACACTTTAGCGGTTATATAGGTCACTCATCCGTTTAGTTTTGGATTACGGTAGTGAAGTGTATGGCTCGGCAGCTCCCTCCACACTGCGAACCATCAGTTGTATCCGTCTCTCAACAGGTGCGTATCGCGCCAGCGGAGTTGAGTGCCTTCTAGCCGAGGCTGGTAAGCCCTCCTTAAAAAGACAACGGGGTTTTTTATTAGCATCTTACGGTGCTAAAGTATCAGGACTCTAATCATTCTTGTCGCCAAATAATTAACCATCCTTAATATGAAACAATTCTTCGAACATCTGCCCCAGCCTCCAGGAATTCGATTGGAAAATCTTTTGTTAGACCTTAATGTTGGCCTTCCCCCCTCCCTGTGATACCCCTAAGTCACCCCTTTCCCGTTGGAAACTCCTCCGCTTGAATATTGACCTTAGACTGTCTAATGTTCCCAAACAAATGAAAAAGTCCTCTTTTTTGAGATGCATTTTCAGGAAATGAGTTTAGCCTCTTCAGATAATGTATTTTTATACAGATGGTTCATCGTGAAACGACACAGTGGCATGTAGTTTTTACTGTCTCAGGGTCACCAAATCATATCGGCTGCATTCTCAGTGCAGTACCTTCACTGCTGAAATGTATGCAATTCTTGAAGCCCTAAAATTCATTGAGTCAGCGACTTTGCGCCGAACAGTTCTGTTCTGATTCTCTCAGCTCATTACAAGCTTTCTCCCGTTCGTCCTCAGACTACCTGACGGAACCAATTCAAAGCCTCATTTGTCGCCTTGTTTCGCCATTATGATCTAGTAATGAGTTGGGACCATGGCCATGTGGGAATGATAGGGAACAAACTGGCTAACCGGGCGGCGGAATTTACGGACAATACTCATGAAATTCCTTCTGTACCATCGTCCGATGTTAAAGCTTCTTTAAAACGATCCATCTTTGAACATGGCAGAGTGGCACAATACCACCTATAAACTACGTGCAATAAATGATTCTTTGAATTCCTGGCGTTCCTCATCCCGACCTAGGCGTGAGGAAGTTATTTTAACCCGTCTTCGTATCGGACTCTGCGACTTTTCTCACCGTTTCTTTATTCCAGGTGAATCTCCTCCTACCTGTGATTCATGCAGGGCGGTTCTGTCTGTGGAGCACGTCCTCCTGCATTGTATGAAATTAGTTGACAGCTTACGAACACATGGTCTGGGGAAGGCTTTTCGAGAGGTGCTCGAAGATGATTCCGCGCTCTCAAAGCTGACGATGACGATTCCGCTCTCAATCAAAGCTTTTTTTGAGAGAATGCGTAACATAATTTTATTTGACATAAAGGCAATAAAGTTTTTATGTTTTCTTGACCTCATATTTACGTTTTTGAACTTATCTATTTGTATCTTTTATGCGTAATTGGAACTTTCCTTTTTAGGGTATGTAAGTGCTTTTAAATTAACTGATCAGTTGCATCAGCAACACTAACTAGAACTTCAATTTATTTATTTTAGAAATACTTGGCATGGGCGCCATTGACCTTAGTAGTTGAAGCGCCCTTTAAACCTAATTAATCAATCCTAACGGGGGATGCAGGAAGGGCTCTCAGGTATTCCTTTCTTTCACCAGTCATCTTTCATCTTCCCATCCTTCGTTCTTGTTCCTTTATAACACCCTGTCTCTTTTCTTCCTCTTCCGTTTCACTGGCCATCGCTTTATGCTGAACGCCAGGCAATGTCTTTGCCGTGCATGGCGACCCGTGTAGGAGAATGTGTTCTGGCGGTTGAGGGGCCTGTCTGTGGCTACTTTCTTGGCATTAGAGATTCATTTTTTAAGTAGTCTCTGGAACATTCCTTGTCGGTCTCAATACACCTGCTTTGGTTATGTCCTCTTCTGGACGGGCGTCGGGAGCTAACTCACCCCCGATCAATCGGCTTGGGCTATAGAGCGTTCACGCATTTGATTGCAGTACAGAGCCTTATGGAGTATTGCTCTCTCTTTCTATCCAATATAATTTTACATTAGACTCTTTCTATCGCAAGCTATGTTGCCAATGCATGATGAAGCTCGGAGTTCTTCCCGTCGTGGTGGGTTGGTCCACGTCCTGACGGGGGAATACAGAGAGGGCTCTTAAATATTCCTTTCCTTCACAAGTCATTTTCTTCTCCCCATTGTACATTCTCATTCTTCTATAACATCCTGTCTCTTTTCTTCTCCCTCTTCTATTTCAGTGGCTCCCTCTGTATGCTGTACGCCCCCATGTGTTTACCCTGCATGGCGATCCGTGTCGGAGGGAATGTATGTCTTGGCGGTTGAGGGGCCTTTCTGTTTCCCAATTACTCGCCTCGTGCTCCTTTCTTCTTGGCACCCAAGGATACGTGCTCTTACGTATTTTGGAAAACATTTCCTGTAGGTCTCAAAACACTTGCTTTGGCTACAGACTCTTCTAGACGGGCGGTCGGGAGCTAACCCACTCCCGATTAACCGGCTTGGACTAGGTATTGTACTGAACTCCATTGTGAGCGGGGGGATCCACGGCGGCGCAGCGCTGTGGTAACCCCCACTATATCCCCGTGGCAACCCTGGCACTCCGATGGTGTGTCCGCTTGTTGGGCTCCGTGGTGGGTGGGGACCACGGGGATGAATCTGATATCTTCTTAATAGATCAAACACCTATCCCCCCGCCCTCTTCCATAAGGAAGAGGAGATTTGTTGGTGAAACAGTTAATCTTCAGAGTTTTGTAATGAATCTGACACACCCCGCTTTCTCGTCATGTCATGTAAAAGAGAATGAAACTATGAAGAGTGTCACCCAATCAAACATGCCAGGGAAATCGAAACGTTTGGCAAATTTCAGTCGGTGGTATTGCATCAGAAAAACGGCACAATCATTTTTGAATGTCGCTCTGACGAACAGATCAGCAAGATCACTGTGCACAGCTGTGTGTGCAAGCTTTTAGAGCGACTGGTAAATACACGTCTTGTTTGGCTCCTGGAACAAAAGAACCTCTTTACACCTCTCCAATGTGGCTTCAGGAAGCACAGGTCAACCATGGACCACTTAGTCACCCTCGCTACGCAGATTTCCACATCTTTCGTGCTACGTCAGCACCTGGTAGCAATTTTCTTCGATATAGAGAAAGCGTATGACACCACCTGGAGGTACGGTATTCTTCGCACCTTGCACAATTGGAGCCTTAGGGCACGGCTTCCTTTGTTTCTAGTAGGTTTTCTTTCATTTAGATCTTTCCGCGTCCGCCTTTGCGACGTGTTATCCTCTAGTCACCAGTTAGAAAACGGTGTTCTCCAGGGATCGATTTTGAGCTTCACTCTGCCATTGCTATCAGTTATCCGGGAGCCTATCAAGGCATCACTGTTCGTTGACGACTTTGGAATTTTTTGTTCCTCCAAGAGCGTGCGAGTTATTGAAAAACAGCTACAACTTTTGCTCAACAAACTGCAGGAATGGAGCGATAAAACAGGATTCAAGTTCTCTACCTCAAAAACCACTTGCATGCACTTTTGCAGAATCCATCACTTCCATAATCACCCCGACCTTTTTCTTGGAGGACAGCAGCTTCCATTAGTTGAATCCGCAACCTTCCTTGGGCTCACATTCGACAATAGCCTAACCTGGCGATAACACATCCGTAAACTACAGGGCAGATGTGTATCACCTATGAATCTCCTTCACACTCTTACTGGTAGCTCTTGGGGCGCAGACCATGTTTGTCTTCTGCGTTTGTATAGAACTCTCATCCGCCCTATCTTCGATTACGGATGCATAGTGTGTGGGTCAGCGTCTCCATCAACCCTCCAGCCATTAAATACCATACACAATTCCGGCATAAGGATTAGTACACGGGCCTACCGCAAGAGTCGCATCGAATGCCTCTTGGCCGAGGTTGGAGAACCATCTCTGAGCCGAAGGCGGGATATTCTTATTGCCTATGGCGCGAAATTATCCAATGTTGATACTCTCTCGCGCCAAGCAGTCCTCCATCCAACCCACTTGACTTCATATGCACTTATACCGTTGTTACCCCATCCCCTGGGTGTCCGTCTCCGTATGCTCTTACAGAAGCTTCATATAAAACTACCCAACCCTGTGAACCCCCCCCCCCGCGAAGCCTTGTTTCCACTGGGAAACTACACCGGCCGATAATAGATCTTAGACTGTCTAACCTTCCTAAATCCTTAACTCCCCCCAGTACATTCTTATCCCCACGCAGTCCCCACGGACGACACTAAGCTCTTTATAAAACGCTCTATCCGCAGTGAATGGCAAACAGAGTGGCATAACTCAGATTTTAAGCTCACGATAATCAAGGATTCCATTAATCCTTGGTCTTCCTCATCTCGTGATGCTTGGCAAGAGGTCATTTTAAAACGCCTCCGAGTCGGTCACTGCCATTTCTCCCACGGTTATCTCCTCCACGGGGACCCATCCCCTATATGCGAATACTGCAAAAGAGATCTTACAGTGGAGCATGTTCTCTTGCACTGTGTAAAGATAAGAGAGAGCCTTTGAAGGCATCACTTTGCTTGCTCCCTAGCGGAGATTCTTAGAAATGACGAATCTTCTCTATGCAAGCTTTTTGGCTTTTTGCGAGAGAATGGCTTGTACATCCTTATCTGAGAGACGATGATAATGCCAATTATTGACTTTTAGCCCCAGATTTTAAAAACGCGCATTTTACTGCCAAACCCTTTTATTAGGATACGTTCCTTTTCAGTTTTACTTTGTCTATTTAAAGATTTTTTTTGTTAGCTTGGCACTGCAATGTTGTGCACAGTTCTTAAAGTAATTTGACACGGGCGCAAACGACCTTAGCCGTTGAAGTGCCCTTAAACTCAATCGACTCGCGTGGAGGAAGATTACTATGCCTTTTTCTCAATGGAAGAATTTTCCTGTGCCCTCGCTTGTGCGAAAGATTCTGCTCCAGGACCAGACCAGATACATAATCAAATTTTGAAACACGTACCTGAAAACGTTCGTTCTTTTGTCATTCGCATTTTTACCGAGATATGGGCGGAAAATGCCGTAGAAAGGATTTTGCGTGAAGCCATTCTTCCAGTCCGTAAAGAAGGAAAGGGCGGAACAACCTCCAATCTCGCTGAGGAAGTGTGTATGCAAGCTTGTAGAGCGAATGGTAAACACGTCTGATCAGGTTCCTGGAAGAAAGGAATCGGTTTACACCTTTTCAATGTTGTTTCCGGAAGCACATGTCACCCACGGACCACTTAGTTTCCCTTGCCACACAGATATCCACCTCCTTCCTCCTGCGTAAACACCTGATAGCATTTTTATTCGATTTAGAGAAAGCGTATGACACCACATGGAGGTACGGCATTCCTTGCAGCTTACAGTCTTGGGGTCTTAAGGGAACGGCTTCCTTTTTTCTAGTAGATTTTCTTTCGTCAAGATCTCTCCGCCTCCGCTTTGGTGTCAGGTTATCCTCAAGTTACCAGTGAGAAAACGCTGTTCCCCAGGGATCCATTCTGAGGGTCACTGCCATTGCTATTAGTAGTGTGGCATCAGTAATTCGAGAGAAACTGAAAGTATCAGGCAATGACACTGATAGACGTCACAAGAATTACATACAACGGCTGTCAAAACAATTTCTAAGCGAACAAATAGAATAAGCTACTGAGTAATTCGGCCAAGAACATTTGTTGCATCTCGTAAATATGATTTGTAGCAAGTACCATTGAAAATGACATTAAAATCGATGAAATCAACAGAAAATGCATTAAAATGACGGGAAAAGATAAGGAAATGACTTCTTAGTTGAAACCGAAAAAAATGCAAAATAATGACCTATAAAAATGGGCCATTTCCTTTTGTCATAACATAAAACGATTTTCTATACTAAACGGCATTATTCTAAAGTGAAAAAATGACATTTCATAAAATTCGCCCCTAGTGAAAACATTCATAAATTGAAAAGCTGATGTATATTACCATTGAAACTCGTTCGTACCCTTACTGTTAGTTCATGAGCCGCAGACCGAGTAAGTTTGTTGCGCCTATATAGAATCGTCATCCGTCCTATCTCGGATAATATGTGTATTGTTTATGGATCTGCGTTTGCGTCGAACCTCCGCCCATTGAATACCATACACAATGCTCGTGTACGGATTAGCACAAGCGCATACCGCACGACCCGTCGAGGTGGGTTGGTCCACGTCCTGACGGGGGATACAGAGAGGGCTCTCAAGTATTCCTTTCCTTCACAAGTCGTTTTTCTTCTCCCCATTGTACATTCTAATTCTTCTATATTATCCTCTCTCTTTTCTTCTCCCTCTTCTATTTCACTGGCCCCCTCTGTATGCTGAACGCCCACCCATGTGTTTGCCGTGCATGGCGACCCGTGTCGGAGGGAATGTATGTCCTGGCGGTTGAGGGGCCTGTCTGTTTCCCAATTACTCTCCTCGTGCTCCTTATTTTCTTGGCACCCAGGGATACGTGCTCTTACTTATTTTGGGGAACATTCCTTGTAGGTCTCGATACACTTGCTTTGGCTACGGACTCTTCTAGACGGGCGGTCGGGAGCTAACCCACTCCCGATCAACCGGCTTGGACTAGGTCTTGTACTGAACTCCAGGGTGAGCGGGGGGATCCACGGCGGTGCAGCGCTGTGGTAACCCCCCACTATATCCCCGTGGCAACCCTGGCACTCCGATGGAGTGTCCCCTTGTTGGGCTCCGTGGTGGGTGGGGACCACGGGGATGAATCTGATATCCTCTTAATGGATAAAAAACCTACTCCCCCGCCCTCTTCCATAAGGAAGAGGAGATTTGTTGGTGAAACAGTAAATCTTGAGAGTTTTTTCTGTAACGAGTTAGACAGACCTACTAAGCCCCGCTTTCTCGTCATGTCAAGTAAAAGAGAAAATGAAACTATGAAGAGTGTCAGCCCTATACAACTTGCCAGGGAAATTGAAAAGTTTGGTATATTTCAGTCGGTGGTCCGTCAGAGAAATGGCACAATTCTTTTCGAATGTCGCTCTGACGAACAGATCAGCAAGATCCTTGACCTCAAAGAAATAGCCGGCCTCCAGGTGCATGTGTCTGCCCACCCGACCTTAAACCTCTGCAAGGGTGTGGTAAACCACGAAGACTTCGCTACCGAATCGGAAAAAAATTTGAAAGCCTTCATTGAGCCATATGGTGTGTCAGATCTACAGGATTCAGCGGAGAGTAAATGGGGTACCCACTCCTACCTCAACTCTAATACTGACCTTCGACCGTCCATCGCTACCAGAGAAAATATCGTGTAGCTTCTACAATCTCCGTGTCAGGCAGTATGTTCCAAACCCTCTGCGCTGCTTTAAATGCCAGAGGTTTGGCCATACGCAACCTCGCTGTATGAGCGCCGCAGTCTGCGTGCACTGTGGAAGGGAGGTTTGTATTGACTCAAACTGCTCCGCCGAGGCAAAATGCGTAAACTGTTGTGGAAAACATCCATCTAATTCCAACCAGTGCCCGATTTTCTTAAGAGAAAGAGAGATCCAGAAGATCAGGGTCTCTGAGAAAGTCTCCTTTCCGGAGGCACGACGTCGTTATAAGACGCGAAACCCCGTGGACATGGCCCGAAGTTTCCCTGACACCGTGGGTCAACATAAGAAAATCAATTCGAAAACCCAAACGCCTAAAGCCTCCACTTTGCGCGATGCTGCCTGCCAGGTGTCCTTTGATGACATCGGCGGAGATGCAAATCCCAAATCTCTTGTCCAGCCTGAAACAAAATCGGAAACAAAAACCATAAATATTGCAACCAACACCCAAACACATCAAGAGAAGCTGAGGCCGACAGGCCCTATTGCTAGATCTAGGTCGCATGTCTCAAGGGACCGTGGTGTCTCAATACATGCGACCCTCTCCAGCAGTAGTCAAGATGACTCTGCTGGGAATGAGGAACCTCGCATGAACCAAGCCATTACTTTCCAACAAAGAAGGAAAAAGAAGAAAAAGAAACCTGATACATAACCTACCCTTGAACCAAACCTTAACTAGAAACTATGGCTCTCCTGTCATGGAACATAAATGGCTTTCGAACTCGTTTGGATGAATTGAAGTTAATTATGTCTATACATAGACCCGTGGTTATCTGCCTGCAGGAAACACATCTCCTTTCTGAGCACTCCATCTCTCTACGCGGGTTTTGTTGCTACAGGCAAGACGTAGACGATGGCCTCCGCGCCCATGGCGGAGTCGCCACGTTTATCACAAACTCTTTGGTATCGAAAGAAATAGACATACGAACCACTCTGCAGATATCTTGCGTTCGTGTAAATTTCCGAACTATTTCTGTTACCATTTGCAACATTTATATCCCGCCTGGACAAGTGTCACAAAATGAACTGGAAGATGTGCTCTCTCAGGTGCCTACACCTCTCATTGTGGGGGACTTCAACGCCCACAACCCTGCCTGGGGTGGCACAAGGTCGTGCACGAGAGGCAGATTACTTGAAAATATCATAGATAACCAAAACTTAATTCTCCTAAATTCTGGCGAAAGCACACACTTTTCCGTAGCTTTTAACACATTCTCGTCCGTGGACCTAGCTCTCTGTAGTCCCTCGGTTTCTACAATCTTCGAGTGGACTGTCCTTGGCGACCTGCATGGCAGTGACCATTTTCCCATTCGGGTCAACCTCGATATTCCCGATCTGAACGTTGCTCGCCCTCCTCGGTGGCTAATCCACCGAGCTGAGTGGGAAACATTCATGAAAGAATTACGAATATCGGAAAACTGCCCAAACGACATCGATGCTATGGTTGCCCATTTTAATAACGCCGTCCTTAATGCGGCCTCATCTGCCATCCCGAAGTCGTCGGGCCATGCACGACACCCCCCTGTGCCATGGTGGAACGATGATTGTGCCACCGCGGTCCGGCATCGGAAGAGGGCATTGGCAAAACTTAGTAGGTCCCCAACCATGGAAAACCTAATAAACTATAAAAGATCCCGAGCCAGAGCTAGATTAACGATACGGGAAAGTAAGGCTGCGTCCTGGAGAGCCTACATCTCGTCACACTCTTGCCGTTCATCTCCTAAACTTGTGTGGAGAAAGGTCCGACAGATCGGTGGAAGACTCCCTTCGCCGTCTATTTCCGGGCTTATGGTAAATGGCAATCTCCGAACCTCTCCACAAAAAATTGCTGACAAAATGGCCTCTCATTACGAACAAATCTCCAGCTCCGTACACTATACTTCTGGCTTTCAAAACACGAAAAGAAAAATGGAAAACTGTAAATTAGATTTCTCGAGTCGCGTGGAGGAAGATTACAATGCCTTTTTCTCCATGGACGAACTCTCCTGTGCCCTCGCTTGTGCGAAAGATTCTGCTCCAGGACCAGACCAGATACATAACCAAATGTTGAAACACCTACCTGAAAACGCTCGTTCGTTTCTCCTCGGCATTTTCAACAAGATTTGGGCTGAACATGCTATACCAAGGATTTGGCGTGAAGCCATCGTTCTCCCAATCCCTAAAGAAGGAAAGGACAGAACAACCCCCTCTAGTTATCGCCCAATCTCGCTCACAAGCTGTGTGTGCAAGCTTTTAGAGCGAATGGTAAATACACGTCTGGTCTGGCTTCTGGAACAAAAGAACCTATTTACACCTCTCCAATGTGGCTTCAGGAAGCACAGGTCAACCATGGACCACTTAGTCACCCTCGCTACGCAGATTTCCACTTCTTTCGTGCTACGTCAGCACCTGGTAGCAATTTTCTTCGATATAGAGAAAGCGTATGACACCACCTGGAGGTACGGTATTCTTCGCACCTTGCATACTTGGGTCCTTTGGGGACGGCTCCCTTGGTTTCTAGTAGGTTTTCTTTCATCAAGATCTTTCCGCGTCCGCCTTGGCGACGTGTTATCCTCTAGTCACCAGTTAGAAAACGGTGTTCCCCAGGGATCAATTTTGAGTGTCACTCTGTTTGCCATTGCTATCAATAGTATTGCATCAGTTATCCGGGAGCCTGTAAAAGCATCACTGTTTGTTGACGATTTTGCAATTTTTTGCTCCTCCAAGAGCGTGCACGTTGAGAGGCAACTACAACTTGTGCTCAACAAACTGCAGGAATGGAGCGAAGAAACAGGATTCAAGTTCTCTACCTCAAAAACCACTTGCATGCACTTTTGCAGAATCCGTCACCTCCATAATCACCCCGACCTTTTTCTTGGAGGACAGCAGCTTCCATTCGTTGAAGCCGCAACCTTCCTTGGACTAACATTCGACAAGAGCCTAACCTGGCGAAAACACATCCGTAAACTACAGGGCCGATGTGTATCACCTATGAATCTCCTTCGCACTCTTACTGGTAGCTCTTGGGGCGCAGACCGTGTTTGTCTTCTGCGTTTGTATAGAACTCTCATCCGCGCTATCTTGGATTACGGATGCATAGTGTATGGGTCAGCGTCTCCATCAACCCTCCGGCCATTAAATACCATACATAATGCTGGCATGAGAATTAGTACAGGCGCCTACCGCACGAGTCGCATCGAATGCCTCTTGGCCGAGGCTGGAGAACCATCCCTGAGCCGAAGGCGGGATACTCTGATTGCCTCCTATGGCGCGAAATTATCCAATGTTGATACTCCCTCGCGTCAAGCAGTCCTCCATCCAACCCACCTGACTTCATATGCCCTTAGACCGTCATTACCCCATCCCCTGGGTGTCCGTCTCCGTATGCTTTTAAAGAAGCTTCATATAAAACTACCCAACCCTGTGAAACCCCCCTCCCCCGAAACCTTGTTTCCCCGTGGAAACTACACCGGCCGATAATAGATCTTCGACTGGCTAACCTTCCGAAATCCTTGACTCCCCCCAGTACATTCTTATCGGAATTTGAGGCGATAAAATCTACGTATCCTGGCCACTTCTTTATTTACACCGATGGCTCCTCCCGAAACGGCAAAGTCGGATGTGCCTTCTACTGCAGTAGATCCACGCAAGGTTTTCGACTAGACTCTTCGTGCAGCGTCTATACCGCAGAAAAGTATGCGCTCTTGGAGGCAGTTAAATATGCTGGATCGATGTCAATAAAGAAAGTAGTGATCTGCAGTGATTCAAAAAGCTCTCTTGATTCCATCTCCTCCTTCTCGTCTTGTGACCCACTGACAATGACCATCCAACAGCAAACCCACCATCTCTTGGTCCGTCACTATATTTTAGTCTTTTGTTGGGTCCCTGGACACGTGGGAATAAGAGGAAATGAATTAGCGGACCAGGCAGCAAAGTCCGCTTTGAAGAAAAGAGAATTAGACATCTTCACAGTCCCCACGGAAGACACTAAGCTGTTTTTAAAACGCTCTATCCGCAGTGAATGGCAAACAGAGTGGCATAACTCAGATTATAAGCTCACGAGAATCAAGGATTCCATAAATCCTTGGTCTTCCTCATCTCGTGATGCTCGGCGAGAGGAGATTATTTTAACACGCCTCCGAATCGGTCACTGCCATTTCTCCCACGGTTATCTCCTCCACGGGGACCCACCCCCTATATGTGAATGCTGCAAGGTGGATCTTACCGTGGAGCATGTTCTCTTACACTGTGATAAGATGAGAGAGAGCCGTCGAAGGCATGACCTTGCTGGTTCCCTTGCGGAGGTTCTTAGTAATGACGAATCTTCTCTCTGCAAGCTTTTTGCCTCTTTGCGAGAGACTGGCTTGTACAGCCTTATCTGAGAGGAGATGATAATGCCAATTATTGGCTTTTAGCCCGAGATTTTAAACAAAAAGAAACAAACTATCTGGCAATTTTTGCAAAGCCCTCTTACGAGGATATGTCCCTTCTCAGTTTTACTTTGCTTTCTATAAAAGATTTTAATTTTCTTTATTAATTTGGAACTGCAATATTATGCACTGGTTTTAAAATAATTTGACACCGGCGCAAATGACCTTAGCCGTTGAAGCGCCCTTAAACCCAACCAATCAATTAATAAACACTGGTTTTAATTTTATCTAAAAATAGTTTTACCTAAATATCTTATTGTTTTTATGATTTTAATGATGCTTTTGTAGGAATAAAAAGTTACATGAACATAGTACGTAATGCTAGTTAATCAGCCCAATTATTTTTTCTTCAGATAATATTTTATAGAACATTACGTTAATCACACAGAAAGCATTAAAACATAATTAGATCATTAACGATTTGAAACTGTACTTTGTGTTGTATTTTATGGGAATCTATAAGTTAAAGAAAACTTTCTGAATCGTTTCCATTAAATCGAATAATGTCATGTACTCAAATTGTAGAGTTTGTGTAGCACGACTGCAATGTGTGGTTACGCATATAGACTCAAAATACTTCCATTCTTCAAATTGCTATTAATATTTAGTAATATAATTATCGAACGCGTCGGCATTTGCCCGTGATTTTAAATGGACTGTCGGGTATTGTTGAACATACGAGTAAGATGGGATTATAAGAGGGCCATATATTCATCTTCCGGCCTAGGTCTATATCAGAGCTTCAGTTTTCAGTTGCACTGAGTATACCAATAGCCCTGTCTCTTTCTCTCTGAAGTAAAACAATGCCCAGTGCTGCCCTCATCGCCTGTCCTACACTCGGCTTGGTCGTGGTATACATATGAGGACGTTTTTGTTGGTGTACTACTAATCATATTTTATACATTGTATATGAATATAAACTTTCGGTTTTTAATATTAATTTAACCTATTTTATTATTTTACTTCAAGCAATATGTCTTTATTTTAATGTTGTTACCATTTATTGTACTTAGATATTGGTTATGGGATTGATTATTTGTTTATTTGTTAATATTTAATCAAGCATTTTAACTTACTGCAGGTGGCCAAATTATTAGGGACTACTCTTATTTGTGTAATTTCTAGTTTGAACAATTTTTTGGAGCAAAGGATTTGGTTTCTATAAGATTTGTAGTAGTACTGTTATCATTAGTATTGTTTTTAATAAGTGACAACACTGGATTCCTGCGTTATTTGAGACGTATGTGATGTTATTTTCATTCAGTTGACGTTTATTGAAAAACCCTTCTGCAATGAGGACATACAAATTATTTTTTAATTGTTTTTTGCAAGTTTTTCCTTTTCAAAATCTTTAAAACGTAACTATTGTTCAATCTTCACTACTGTATCAATATTACTGGATTTTATGAGTGAATTTCATTTCAGTTCACACTGGAACTTGCCAACCTCGTTTTTATTTTTTAATAGAGTAAGGCATCAGAGACTATTTTAAGGAAAATGAGAGAAATACAAACACTATTTGCTTCATTCCACACATTGACGAAGACATACAACTATTACAGGTGTTTCGAAAACTTGTTCACAGAATAAAAATAAAAATTGATGAAAACAAATCCCTGGAAGCAGTGTGGGTAAATGTGGCGGTAATACACCAGTCTTCGTACCGATCGTAGATTCAGGGATATCTGTCTCAAAATTCGTAAGTAGTGTTGCCCCTCTGACTACGATGATAATCGCTGAGGGAGAAACAGTTTCCGAGACGGTTAGGCGAAGAGAACCTGATTGGTCGTTGCACTGTCAAAAAACCACGCTTCACCTAGACCAAGAAGAAGTGACTGCAATGGGCCAGACAACACTGAAATGACTGTTGCGGACGACTATTAAAAGCATAAGTGCATTTCATCAATAATGATTATTTTGTTATATTTTACAGGTATGCTTCTCTTATAAATCAACGTTTCCGATTTTAGTTGACTAATGACGATTTAATGATCCGACAACGCCCTGGGGAAGAGTTCCATCCCTACTACTAGTGGAAAGGGTTAAACACCTGGTTAGTGTGGTCTATTATCTCAGTGAGGGCTATATGGGGCTACACATCGTAGATGAAACCATGAGGTAACAACAGTACACGCGTGTACTAGAAACTCTGCTACTCATATTTTAAAGCTCGAAGAATGGTGATTGAGCCCTGGTGATGAATACACAGTTTTATACTTGATTTAGTACCGTGCCACAAAGCCAGGCATGGAACCCTGTGTGGTAACTCACCAAAAGGCCAATTGCCAAGCTAGTGATCACCACCTATAACCAGTTAATTGAAATTCTCAACAATGAAGGGTATCACAACTTTGAACTACTACAAATTCAAAAGTCTGTATAGAGAGCATGCCACGACGCATTGAATGTATAAATGCATGAAAGGGTTGCGTCATTAAACACTGGTTTTAATTTTATCTAAAAATAGTTTTACCTAAATATCTTATTGTTTTTATGATTTTAATGATGCACTTGTATGAATAAAAAGTTACAATGAGATCAAAAACCAATAATGTGCTTGAAAAATTCAGTTAAAATATAAACCACAAAAATCTGAGTCTTGTCACTAATAATTTGGCCACCTACTGTATCTAGGATTGATTGTTGATGTTCTTGAATCATGCATTATGTATAAATTATTCTTTTGTAAAATAAAGTTAATAAACTTGAATTGTGTCCACTGAATTATCACAGTAATCCTAATGCGGAAAGACATTTTCATGTAGATTTGTGATCAGTAGTAGGTATAATATTAAAACTAACATTATTGACACAAAAAATAAAATAAAAATAACTTATTGAACTTCTGAGTTTTGTATGCAGATATATATATATATATATATAAACAGCTCCCCTGAATTCATTTATATTTTGGCAATAGTAAAAACTATGTCAAACATATTTAACACTTTATGTAATATTTCACTTCCATTTTCAGGTTATTATATTTTTACTTTTCTCATCTTAATATTGTATTTGCTGCACAAAAGTGAAGTTTTTAATTCAAGGTCATTGAAATACTTGGTTTATTTCTTAAGTCTTTATAGCTTTGCCAATGATTCAACAATGCCTAATTAACCTTATGAGGGCTCATAACACCTTCATTTCATGGATTACACACGAGTCAAATTAGTTAAAACAGCAATGATTACAAAAATATATAAATTGTTGAGAACACCTGTAATTACATAATTTAAGAAATATGAGAGACTATTAAGAAAAGGGGATAACAGATTGTTTTAAAGGAGTACTATACATAAATATATGTTGTTCTTGTCAATGTCATGAGGTCATGCGTGTCTGTAGAGGGAAATCAATTAACATTTTAAGGATAGAAGTCAAATAGTGGAACAAATGTTCCAAACAATGGGTACCCTCAATAATAAATCTACACTTGTGCCAAAGAAGTCCAACGATTTACTGAATTAAAAATTAGCTGGTGCTGCGAAGAATGTTCAGTGTCAAAAATGGAGTTACAAATAATTTTGCCACCGTGAATGAATACTTAGTCAAGTGAACAAATACTTGCTGTTATAGGCTCTAATGAGGTTAATAGTAGAACTCTTAATACGCGCGGACCCGTCAACCCGCCCGCACGTCTCAGAAAAGTGCGGGTCCAACCCACCCGCATTCATATGGGTACCCGTATCATACCAGTAAAATACGAGCCGGACGACCTGTATTATAATGCCGACCTGTATTTACGGGTCGGCATTATAATATGGGGTGGCGGCTCCGACCTAAATTGTTATTTCTGTTTAAGCAATTATACAAATTCTTTTCAAAAGGACAACAGGCCGAAATGGTCGGAAATGACGAAAAGGAGGAAATGGACACTACGGATGAAAAGAACGAAATGGACGAAAAAGACCACAAGGCTAAATGAACAAAAGGACGGAAATGATGAAAGGTCGAAATGGAAGAAAGGACGATAATGAAATGGACGAAAATCAAATGGAAGAAAAAACAGGACGAAATGGATGGAAATGACGAAATGGACGATAATACGAGGGATGGCATGACGACTTGGACGGAAAGGACGACTCGGACGGAAATGAAAAATACGACGGGACGAAATGTACGGAAATGAAATTGACACAAGGACGAGGTTCACCATGCCCAAACTAGAGGTGCTACAGAATGGCACAGACTTTCTCGTAGTAGTTATATAATTTCCTTTTTGTGGACTGGTACTATACAGTCTTGCACCTCCTCCAGCTGCCATTTATCGTCGCCCAAATTACATTTTTTTAAAACTTTTCTCAACTTTTGGGTTTCCAAGTAGTAGAACCCAAATATTAATTTAAGAATATTAAAGAATGCTAACACCTCATACTAAATAGCAATTTTTATTGAAAAATTTGGACCCGCTTTTAAGAAAATGGGGTTAAGCATTCCTGTAAATGCGAAATTTGAAGCTCTTTTTCACAAGAATCTATCGAGTTTTTGAAAAACTTCATTTGAAGCACTTCCACTCACAAATGCAATAATGTATACAAATCCATTGAAATGTGAGTATTAACGGCATGAGATATTTAAAAAAATTAAATTTGTTTAATGTTTTAAAAAACTATTACACCAAAATGAACTTTACGTCATATTAAACAGTGCCATTACCACTATCCCTTGCAAAATGTTGAAGAAAAAAGATGCAGCAATTTTTGAGAAAATGGCGTTTGAGCGTTTCTGAAAATGCGGGATTTTGAGTTCATTTTTACAGAAAACTGTTCTGTTTTTGAGAAACTTTATGTGACCTTATTTAATGCACATGTTTTCATAAATATAATACTGTGAAGAAATCGCCTTTAAAGTAAGTATTACCGACGTAAGAGACCAGTCAAAAAAATACATTTTTGTAATTTTTAAAAAACAAAAGAATAGAGCAATATGGCGTTTATATTATCGTAAATAGGGTTCGTTTGGCACTAACCGTAGAAAAAAAATTAAAGAAAGAATTTGGAGACGTTTTTGAGGAAATCTTGTTTTTGAAATTTTTTAAATTGCAAATATTGCACGCACTATTGCACGAAAACTGCTAAAATAAAAAAAACGACTGAAATCACAGTTATGAAATAACTATTTATGGACAACAAATTTAATTGGAAGGAAAAATCTGTTTTCAATTTTGTAGTAGGAAGACTACGAAAAAAAATCAAATTTTGGCAATTTTCTAAAATTCAGAGTTAACCGTGGAAATTGGACCTATGCCATGTTTATAAGTGTATTGTACTCTATTCATACAAGAAATTTAAAGAAAATATTTGGAACAGTTTTTGAGAAAATTTTGATGGTGTTCCTAGGGCTTCATGTAAAGTACCCCCAAATTTTAAAGAATGTTTTCAAACTCTCAAAGTTTCAACTAGAGCCAGATGGATGAGGGCTTCTTCAATTTGGAAAAGATCGTACGTGTGGTTTAGGCGCTAGTGGTGTTCACAGACGAACAGGGCAGACAGACGGACGGACGCTTTGAAAAAACAAACACTTTTTCGGTATCAGGGGCCCACAAAACGTGTATTTTGGTTGCAATCTCGAAATCGATTTTCCGCAGCATTACATAACTTTCCCTACACTATATTATTCCGTATATACGTATGTATACAAGAAAGTGAAAACTGCTTGTCTTTTGCGGCAAACCATTTGTCGAGCGATTGTTCAACTTCATCGGAATTGCGGAAATGTTGGTCTGCGAGCCCGTGTCCCATTGATGCGAAGAGGTGGTAGACATATGACGCGAGGTCGTGGGAGTACGGTGGGTGCGGAAGGATGTCCCATCCAAGCGAATTCAAGCTGTTTTCACTGGTTTTACTGTGTGAGACGGCGCATTGTCGTATGAGATAATCACTGTGCCATGTAGTGACCCATTCCGCTCGTCTTTCGATCAATATGTGATTTAAATTCCCCTTCATTTGTTGGGTCATCATCCAGTAACTCCTGCATCAGATCATCTTCGCACTTTTATGGTCTACCAGAGCGCGCACTGTCTTTTACATTGATATCACACCGGGAGCGGTAGCTCAGTGCATCAGCTGATGTCACTGCAGCGCCTCTGACAAGGAGGTCCTAGTTTCGAGTCCTGACGGCGGCAGGATTTTCGACACTAGCTTTTCAGCTAGGTCGGATTCAGTCGCTGTCTGGAGAAGAATTCTAGCGGCTGGCTGCTCTGATCGGTAGTTTTCCGTGGTTTGTCCGATCAACACCAGGCGAATGCCGGAGCAGTACCCAAAGAAAAGGACTACGGACCGCGCGCGGTCTTTTCTGCCTCATCCTTGTCCCATCCTCTCCCCTTACACACACATACACACACTTACACTAACATGCACCACATATTCCAGAAGACCGGTCGGGAGCTTAGAGCTAGTCCCGGTTGTAGCGGTGCCCCGCTGGTGGGAGAGTCCTTTTTAGGGGGAAACCCCGCTAATCGACGGAAGGTCGGCGCCGGATCTCGCCATCCAGCGGGGTAAAATCACTGCCATCTTCGGAGGGGGAAACATGCACTACACTTACGGGACTAATGACCTAATTGTTTCCGCAATTATGTTTCTCAGGCACAAACGTTGACATGATCACGGGAGTGTTTGGCGGAATCAACGTGTATGTGTTGGTAGGTTAAAGTCAGACGAACAAACTGACGTAGTGTTAAATTTACACGCTGCGTACTGTTTGGTAGCTCCATATATTAGTGAAACCGGAAAAGACATGTATTCGCCTGGTATTTTATGAGAGCATTTTCATAGTCAGTTTTGGCTCTACGACAAAAAAAGTTTTTATTAATGTGAAAGTAGAAATAATAGGCCAACAACACAGGTCAATGTTAGTATTTTCTGTTTATTTTTAAATTAATGCAATTATTTTTATTATATGTTATTGTTTAGAATACGAAAAATCTTTAAAAAACGAAAGAAACAACCCTGAATACCGGGGAGAAAGATCTAAACAGACACATCTACGAAATCTCGAAATACTACGCGAATGCTATCGTCTGTAAACGTATGTACGCCAGGACGTGCCGCATTACACCGCGTCTTGTCAAATTGTTTCCTTTCGCAGAACTAATAAGGGCAGACGGACGCAGGAATTGCCAGAGCGTTATCTCTGGGGTCATTAAATTGGTTCCGTAATAACAAAAAAATAATAGTTAATGTTTCAATGCAGTTTTTCATATCAAGTAAACAATTCACAAAACACTGAAAATGAACGGTGTGCCATTAACGGATGTTAAGGTAACAAAATATATAGGTCTCTCAATGCAGTCAAACCTCAAATGAAACGTCCATTTAAATGAATTCAACTGAAAATTAAGTTCATTAAGCTACACTTCAGAATTCTTTCAAATTCTGTCAACCTTTTTTAAAAAAAATTTCGTCTACATATTGACGCAACGCGTCTCCAAGCCCCTTAAGGGGCGTTGAGCGCTTTGCGCTAAGAAGTAATCCTCCATTATTGTGCGCGGGAGTAATCCATTACCTGTTTGTCATTTTACGTCAGGTCGCAGTCACTTGTCAAGAGGACCGCCAGGTAGCATCTCCGCGTACGCGCCTCCTGCTACGCGCTCCTGCGTCACTACCCAGCGCCCAGAATTGGGAAAGAATAAAGAGGGGTAGGGTTTAGGACACTTCACAGGGGTTGGACTAGCCCTCGTGAAGTAGCCAAACTCGTTTTGTAGGAACAAATATCACATGAGATTCGACAGGAATCGAACCCGGATCTCAGTGGTGAAAGGCTAACGACTTCGCTATGTGCCACGAGCGAAAATTCATATTGCCTTCATATTGCTCGTGTGTATTTCTCCAATGTTCATTCCCGCCTGAGACATGGCATAAAATTCAGGGGAAATACATCTTATAGCTCCCAGACTTTTAGATTACAAAAAAGAATTGTACGAATAATCAGCAAATCCCACCCACATGATTCTTGTTAATTGCTCTTTTTCTTAATCCGAATTTTACCTTTACCTTGTCTCTTGATTTGCGAATTGGTGGTTTTTGTCAAAAATGACTTGCTTAAGGGCGGGAATATATTTTCAGCAAACGGCGATGTCTGTAACTATAACACTCGACCTAGTTATATTTATCAGGTGACAGTATCAGCAGCTATCTACAAAAAATTCACATACACTACATATACATTATCTTACATAATTTTGCCAGATGACATTAAACGATGAAATTCGATACAAATGTTTGCCCCAAGTAAAATCTTTTCTGCTGCATGACTGTTTCTATACAATTAGAGACTATACCGAGTCTCTATTTGAAAAAATGAAATGAATGTAATATTAATTTTAAAAATGATATTTAATGTATTATTTACCATTTGCACTGTATAATTCTAAAGAACCTCTAACAAGTATTGTACCTCAGCTTCTGGGTTAGTGACCCCCATCCCGATCACGTTTTCACCTAGATTCCCTGATCCCTTGAGAAAATGCTGAGATGGCCCCGTGTTTTGCTACTGGACATAAATGTATCTTCATTATGTCTTCGAGAGTTCCGTGGGATACGTAGTTATTCAAATTATCGTTCTCCATGTTGTCGCGGCAGGAAGTGTTATTCCTGTGTATACACACATTAATGTCAATTTAGTTTTAATGGGCAGGAATCACGAAAGTCTTTTACCCGTCGACGTGGGTTGGTCCTCATCCAGACTGGGGATGCAGAGAAGGCTCTCAAGTGTTCTCTTCTTATTTTTTTTCTTCACGCGTCTCATTTCATGTCACTTAAATTCTTGTTCACTCTTTTTTCTTCCTCACTGGCCTTCTCTGTATGTTGAACCCCCACCAATGTGTTTGCCGAGCATGGCGACCCGTGTCGAAGAGAATGAGTGACCTGACAGTTGAGGGGTCTGTGTGTGCGTTCCCGACTGTCGCCTTGACGCTGGTGTCTTGTGGGTAGATCCGTTCTTGCCAGGTTCGCTGTGCGAACACCGGTGAGCCCTGGTGACTGAGGGGAGGTTTCTGCCCCTTGTCGGTCCGAAAACACTTTTTTTGCCTTCTGACTCTTCTAGACGGACGGTCGGTCGGGAGCTAACGCACTTCCGATCAATCGGCTCAGACTAGGTCTTGTACTGAACTCCAGGTTGAGCAGGGGGATCCACGGTGGGGCAGCGCTCTGGCATCCATTATATCTCCGTGTCAACCCTGGCACCCCAGAGGAGGTGTTCCCTTGTTGGAGTCCATGGTGGCTGGGGAGCACGGAGACAAATCCGCTTCAATTCTGGAGCATAAATGGAGCATAAAACAAACCCCTTGCTCTATTCCGGAAGGAAGAGGCGATGCTGTGATAGGACGGTGGATTTGAGTCGTTTCTTAGGGAAGAGGGGCCAAGGAAACCACGTTTCCACATGGCATGCAGGAAGGAAGAAATAAACCATTTAAAAGTGTCAGTGCAGTTCGTCTCGCGCGAGCCATAGAGGACTCGTTCGGAAAACTTCAAGCGGCGGTGCGTCAAAGAAATAGTACCATTCTCTTCGAAGCACGCACTGACGAGCAAATTGAAAAGATCTCAAAACTAAGCAGATAGGTCACTTCCACTTGAGGCCAACAATCACCCTTAACCTATGAAAGGGAGTGGTGAATCATGATGACTTCGCATCTGAAAGTGAGGAGGAACTTCTTTATTTGTGAGTCGGGGCGTAGCGGGAGTGTTTAGGCTCAGGCAATGGAAGAGATCACCACTTCCACTTTGATCCTTACGTTCAATCTCCCTTCTCTCCCAGAGAGGATTAGTTGTGGCTTTTATAATCTCACCTCTAGTATGTGCCAAACACCCTGCGCTGCATCAAGTGTCAGAGGTTGGGCCATACTCAACAACGTTGCATTGCCGTATGCCCTGTTGGCGCAAAGTGTGGAAGTCAGTGCACTATCCAGAGCCTTGGGCTAACCCGCTTCACTGTGAATTGTGAAGGCGACCACCCGACTAACTCGAGCCTTTGTGAAGGGGAGGGAGATACAGAAGATCCGAGTATCAGAGAGAGTTTCCTTTTCAGAAGAGAAACGTGGGTACCTGGCGATGAATCCTGTGGATCTCGGTCCTTCTCCAGTGCCGTGGCCAAGTCGATTAAATATACTTCAAGTTGCCAAACGATAGCTGCTGTTCCCCCAGTATGATACTTCTCTTGCCAAGTGTCATGTAAACTCCCCTTAGGAGACATCACCCCTGCAATGTGGTATAGTATAATCTTCGAGCGTGGAAGATTGCTATTCACGAGTTGATGTTACGACACGAGCGACATTAGAGTATAGTAATTTCTTCGAGTGAGTAATAGCGAGTAGAATACTATACATTCTGTCGTCCGTGTCGGAGGGAATGTATGTCCTGGCGGTTGAGGGGCCTGTCTGTTTCCCAATTACTCTCGTGCTACTTTTTATTGGCATCCAGGTATACGTGCTCCTACGTATTTTGTGGAACATTCCTTGTAGGTCTCAATACACTTGCTTTGGGCTACGGACTATTCTGGTCGGGCGGTCGGGAGCTAACCCACTCCCGATCAACCGGCTTGGACTAGGTCTTGTACTGAACTCCAGGGTGAGCGGGGGGATCCACGGCGGTGCAGCGCTGTGGTAACCCCCCACTATATCCCCGTGGCAACCCTGGCACTCCGATGGAGTGTCCCCATGTTGGGCTCCGTGGTGGGTGGGGACCACGGGGATGAATCTGATATCCTCTTAATGGATAAAAAACATACCCCCCCCGCCCTCTTCCATAAGGAAGAGGAGATTTGTTGGTGAAACAGTAAATCTTGAGAGTTTTTTCTGTAACGAGTCAGACAGACCTACTAAGCCCCGCTTTCTCGTCATGTCAAGTAAAAGAGAAAATGAAACTATGAAGAGTGTCAGCCCTATAAAACTTGCCAGGGAAATTGGTATATTTGGTATATTTCAGTCGGTGGTCCGTCAGAGAAATAGCACAATTCTTTTCGAATGTCGCTCTGACGAACAGATCAGCAAGATCCTTGACCTCAAAGAAATAGCCGGCCTCCAGGTGCATGTGTCCGCCCACCCGACCTTAAACCTCTGAGAGGGTGTGGTAAACCACGAAGACTTCGCTACCGAATCGGAAGAAAATTTGAAAGCCTTCTTTGAGCCATATGGTGTGTCAGAGATCTACAGGAGTCAGCGGAGAGTAAATGCGGTACCCACTCCTACCTCAACTCTAATACTGACCTTCGACCGTCCATCGCTACCAGAGAAGATATCGTGTAGCTTCTACAATCTCCGTTTCAGGCAGTATGTTCCAAACCCTCTGCGCTGCTTTAAATGCCAGAGGTTTGGCCATACGCAACCTCGCTGTATGAGCGCCGCAGTCTGCGTGCACTGTGGAAGGGAGGTTTGTAATGACTCAAACTGTTCCGCCGAGGCAAAATGCGTAAACTGTTGTGGAAAACATCCATCTAATTCCAACCAGTGCCCGATTTTCTTAAGAGAAAGAGAGATCCAGAAGATCAGGGTCTCTGAGAAAGTTTCCTTTCCGGAGGCACGACGTCGTTACCAGACGCGAAACCCCGTGGACATGGCCCGAAGTTTCGCTGACACCGTGGGTCAACATAAGAAAATCAATTCGGAAACCCAAACGCCTAAAGCCTCCACTTTGCGCGATGCTGCCTGCCAGGTGTCCTTTGATGACATCGGCGGAGATGCAAATCCCAAATCTCTTGTCCAGCCTGAAACAAAATCGGAAACAAAAACCATAAATATTTCAACCAACACCCAAACACATCCAGAGAAGCTGAGGCCGACAGGCCCTATTGCTAGATCTAGGTCGCCTGTCTCAAGGGACCGTGGTGTCTCAATACATGCGACCCTCTCCAGCAGTAGTCAAGATGACTGCTGGGAATGAGGAACCTCGCATGAACCAAGCCATTACTTTCCAACAAAGAAGGAAAAAGAAGAAAAAGAAACCTGATACATAACCTACCCTTGAACCAAACCTTAACTAGAAACTATGGCTCTCCTGTCATGGAACATAAATGGCTTTCGAACTCGTTTGGATGAATTGAAGTTAATTATGTCTATACATAGACCCGTGGTTATCTGCCTGCAGGAAACACATCTCCTTTCTGAGCACTCCATCTCTCTACGCGGGTTTTGTTGCTACAGGCAAGACGTAGACGATGGCCTCCGCGCCCATGGCGGAGTCGCCACGTTTATCACAAACTCTTTGGTATCGAAAGAAATAGACATACGAACCACTCTGCAGATATTGTGACGTCGTGGGAATACACAATAATCACAGACACGAGCTTCAATGATAAATATGTACAGGTTTATTCACAATATGTACAGTACTACTTTAAGTTACAGCTCTGGTAGATCTTTACTTTCCTGATCGCAGGAGCGATCCTTAAAAATGAATAACTGACTCGTGGCCCGCGCCACTCCTCAGCGAGCCTCCCGCACACAGCAGACAGCTCCGGCGACCTCTTGTCACCCGTGGATATAGTCCACAACGGCGTCCCAACACATGGTTTGCCGCACGAGCCTAGCTCGGCTCCGCACCGCCCTGGGCGCAAGTTTTTGTGCGTTCGCACGAGGGTTCCCTCTCAGCTCAACAAACCCCACCCCCGCGCTCTGCGTTGGTTCTTATATAGCCCCCACCCACGTGACCTGAAACGTCACTGGGTTTTGCACACGGCCCACACTGACCGCTTTGCCAGGCATTTTTGGACATCCATTTCCCTGGATTCCAAGAATTTGACACGCGGCACGCGGCAAAAATGCGCTGTCCCGTACTTTGGGCATCCCTTTCCCTAGCTCTTAGGATTTCCCAGAATACCTCGGCGTGTCACATCCTGCCTGGCCCCTGGCGTCTAATCCTCTGCCGCCGCCCTTTTGTGGCGATTTCTAGCAGTAGCCTTACAATACGTTACATACTTCTCCATACCCTATTTTGAATTTTTTATGCAGGATATAACCACAATAAAAAATTCGTCCCGCAACTAGATTTGTGGAACTGGATATGATTATACCATTTACCTGGCCATTGGGCTCACACTCTATTGATCTCTCTAACCTACTCTATATTTACAACATATTTTTTTTTTATCAAAATCTAGCTAATATAAATAACTAACCTACTTCACGTACCTCCTTTCATTCTAATATATACAATTTTCTACAATCTTAAATTACATACAGTCTGCTGCAATTACCTCCGTAGTATTCACAATCAAATGATGTGATACTTTCCCTGATACCCCCAGAACCAACAATGTCTTCAGAGCTTCACTTTGTACCCATAATTGCACATACATAAGACACACATGAAACAAACAGAATACACAAACAATACACTTTCAACAATTTGTTACATATATACAGTGATTCTTCTCTTGTCTTGATTTTATACAATGCAATCAAGGGATTCGGTTCAGTGTAGCCCTCCGCATTCCCAGTTCAGTTCAGGTTCCATGTATCAGTAAAACATACGGCTTAAGGCATCAGCATTTACGTGATCCTTACCCCTTTTATGAATAATTTCTAAATTGTATGCTTGGATCATTTATGACTAACGCATCAATCTCGGGTTCTTACTTGAACAATTATTTAGCCATACTAATGGGTTGTGGTCTGTTTCCACTTTAATTTTTGCATTTCCATCCAAATAGTACTTTAATTTCTGCAATGCCCATATTATGGCTGTACACTCCTGTTCTGTTGTACATCGTAATAATTCCGAATCTGTGAATTTACGACTTAAGTATAACACCGGTTTTTCTTCTCCTCTATCATTATACTGTGCCAAAATGATGCCAATACCTCTTTTTGACGCATCACACTGCACTATAAAATCCTTATTAAAATCTGGCGCGTGAAGGACGGGTTCGTGACAGAGAGCGTTCCCCAGTTTCTCGAATGCCATCTCGCATGCTGGCGTCCACGTTACCCTGCCTTGCCGTTCGCGACCTCGCAATAAGTCCGTTAATGGCGCTGATATACCCGCATAATCGGGAGTAAATTTCCTGTAGTAACCCGTTAATCCGAGAAAAGCACGCACTTGCTTTTTCGTTTGAGGTACGGGGTGCTCTTTAATAGTCTTTACTTTGGCCTCTACCGGCCGCATCATGCCACTACCAACCATGTAGCCTAGGTATTGCACATTCTTACGCGCGTATTTACACTTGCTTGGCTGCACATGCAACTTCGCTTTCTCTAATATTAGAAACACCTGCTCTAAATGTCTAAGGTGTTCTTGCCATGTGTCGCCATAAATGGCGATGTCATCCAAGTATGGGACTGCAAATTCTGCACATCCTGCTAATAAAGCTGCCATCATCCTACTACACTGAAAAGGTGCATTTTTTAGCCCGAAGGGCAATCTTAATGGCCTATACGTGCCAAAGCTTGTACAGAAAGCCGTATATCTTTGCGCTCTCGGAGTGAGCGGTATCTGATGATAAAATTTTGCTAAATCCAATGTAGTAATAATCTTAGCTGCCGCTACTGCTTCTATCCTCTCCTCCATGTTCGGCAACGGAAAATATTCTGATTTTATAATTTGGTTTAGCTTGCGATAATCTACGCACGGTCTTGGTTTTCGTCCCGGGGCCTCTACAAGAATCATAGGGGAAGCATAATCAGAGTCGCCTATTTCGATTATGTTATCCCGTAACATCTTCGCGATTTCTTCCTGCAAAATTTTTGATTGACGCGGCGACATTCGATAAGGCGCACTTCTTATCTTTTTCGACTCGTCCGTCAATTCCATGTCCATGGTGACGACATCCGTCAACCCTGGTCTGTCTGAAAATATATGCTTGTACTTTACAATTAATTTGAGCAGTTTGTCGCGGAACTCGTCTTCGACTTCTGTTCCTTCGAGCATAGCTTCCGCATCGAAGTCGGCACTATCAAAGTTAATAGCGTACTTATCCAGCTCGTCTT
>BLKR01009667.1:0-96510 GCA_011170035.1 Teleogryllus occipitalis
AACCAGCTGCGCAATAATCGACTGCTAGGTTCTTACATGTATTGTTTCTAGCTTCGTTTCCTCCAATCCTAAATTTCTTTCTTCACCTCAAAATAGAGCCACATATACTATCATAAATCATCCTTAAAATTAAGCAAATATCCCTACAATTTCTAATTATACCCCACTCTTGCTTCATTGTCACATAGCCATATTTGTGGTATTTTAAGTCTTAAAATAATATATCTTAATACATTACAATGTAGTGAAGAAGCATTGGCCTTTATTTGACACAAAAATGTAATAGTTTTTTCATTAAATACAAATGAGGCGAGAAAATAAATACTCTTCATGTAAAAAGATAGAAATTCATTGTTTAATTATTTTACGTATCTGTGGTTTGGTGCAAGAAGGGTCCATGTCAGTTTTCGTTATTTTAGGTTAGTATGACCAATGTGCCCTTTAAAGCACCTTTTTTCAGTGCAAGAAAAGTCCAAATCCTAGCTCCTGATTTCACTATCCATCTTTATATATTTTTTTACTTAATTCAGGTCGCTTTTCGACTACTAAGGTCATATAGCGGCTACTGTAAATAACATTGGCGGTAACGGTAAAAGTATAGGGAAACACACACACACACACACACACACACACACACATCCATGCCCCGGGCGGGATTCGAACCCGCGACCCTTCAGGCACGAGGCAGCTACGGCTCTGCAGTCTTAGGAATCTCGGTTATGCCGTACGGCGATCTTCACATTGTCGTACGATTGTTTTGTCATTTCGATTCTGTAAGAAAACCCACCAATTCTGTTAAACTTTTAATATTGGCATTGGCCCTTTTTGCAGCAAGTCACACATATACACACACACATATATATATATATATATATATATATATATATATATATATATATATATATATATATTACTATTTATATCAATTTATTCATTTATGAAAATTCGTTTCAAATCGTTGAAAAACATCCGCAAAATAAAAATTTAAGCAGGGAGCTCGGAGGTGATACACAAGGCCTTTTATCTCATGGTATTACTAGGGTGACGACTTGATAGCCGAGGTGGCTAAGAGCGAGTACCAACTCAGCGCTTTGGTCCGAAGTGTCGCGGGTCCGAGTTCCGCCTTGGGCATGGTCGTTTGTTCCTTGACTTTGTATGTGTTGTCGCGCAGGGCCTCGCGTTCTGCTGATCCCAGATCAGAGGAGCCCGCAAGTGTGTTTGTCTAGTTTATGGTCGAATATGCGTCCCATCGGGACGTAAAGAGTAACCGGCTGTTGGCTGGATAAAAGCCATAGAAAAAAATTACTAGGATTCAGCGCTGCCAAGGAATTTGGGGGAAAGCGGGCCAGAACGCCGTGCACCCTCAGCTCGACCGTCCGCGCCGCCGGTGGTCGCCGACCGACTGTTCTTCATGGACGGAAGAGCACACGCCGTTTGATTCATTGCGATACACATTTCAAGTGGAATCTCGCCCTTCGATCTCGCCAGTTAATCGCGCGGCGATTTTTCATACACCCGCCCACCCGCCCGCCAGTCCATCGCCCGCCCGCTCGACCGTTCGGTGGATCCGCGCCCCAAGGTCAGCCGTCCGGCGCCTGGGGTCTCACCCTTCTCTCTGACGAGCAGTGGGCGAGCACCAAGCATCAAATTTTTCCAGGATTGTCTGTTTGAGGATTCATTTGTTGCCGAGCGTGTCAACTGCTACGGTTATTATTCCCGCGTACCGGGAGCGGTAGCTCAGTGCATCAACTGATGTCACTGCAGCGCCCCTGACCGGGAGGTCCTAGGTTCCCACTCCCCACGGTGGCAGGATTTTCGACACTAGCTTTTCAGCTATGTCGAATTCAGTCGCTGTCTGGAGGAGAATTCTAGCGGCCGGCTGCTCTGATCGGTAGTTTTCCGTGGTTTCTCTGATCAACACAAGGAGAATACCGGAGCAGTACCCTATCAAACGGGCCACGGACCGCACGCGATCTGTCCTTCCTCTTCCTTGTCCTATTCTCTCCCCTTACACACACTCTTACACTAACATGCACTACACTACCACATATTCCGGGAGACCGGTCGGGAACCGTCCCGGCTGGGGCGGTGCCCCGCTGGTGGGAGAGTCCTGGTTAGGGGGAAACCCCACTAATAGACGGTAGGTCGGCGCCGATCTCGCCATCCAGTGGGGGAAGATCACTGCCATCTCCCGAGAAAAAACATGCACTACACTAACGGGACTAATGACCGAAACAGTTGACGCGACCGGAAACACGAGAAAATCAATCAAGCAATTATTCCCGCAAGCGTGGTGTAGAGGAAACGGTCGTACCTACGGACACTTTTCGTGTTCTAATTTTTTTCCCCTCATCTTTTGGATATGACCTTGTTGATGTTAGTCTTTTTAGGGTACTACACATCTCAGCATATTTATGTGTGATAATGTTTAAGAACATCCTAAAGGTTCTTTTTAAGATAATTTGTTTGTCTACTATCCCCCTAGGTAAATCGTAACGATTGATGTACAAAGAAGTACAATGTAGGAACAGAGTAGGGAAAGAGAAAAAACAACTGAATAAATACACGTTTTTTTTAAAATACCCATAAACTAATGCTAACTGAAAAAGAAATTTACAAACGGTGCGTTTGACATTCTATATTACACTATTTTTTGATATTTTTTATATTAGACTCCATTATTATTAAAATTTTGTTTCTACCTGAAAAGTGAAATGTATTTCTTCATGTATTTATCGTAGATCCAGATAACATTTTCAGGGACCCATACCTTTCCAATAATTGTATTAGCATTTTTCATGTATGTGTCCGACCTTCTCGTCTGTTCCAACCTGTCATTTAAACACTCATATTTTTCACCCCACATGCCCTCTCAGGTTACTGACACTGCCGACAGACTGATAGCGACGACCCGGCGCACGAGTAACGGTCGCGGGATTGGAGGGGGGCGGCAGCCATTAAGGTGAAAGATCTGAAAACTAATTTTCGCAAAAACACTATTTAGAATGCTTCATAGCACTGACAAATTTGTATCAGGAGTTTAGAATGATGCTGAACAAGCTGGTAAAATTACATGCCAATCCGAGAATTCAGCACGATGAGTGTTGCGTGTAAGCTCTCGACCGGTCTCGCGACGTGCGAGGTGTATTTGAGTTTTTCTATTGTGGCAGTTGACGTAAATCAGCTGTTGACGGTTTCGTCCAATCGGGAGCTTAAACGACACTACAGTGACGTCACCGTGGCGACGTTCTAGTTCTCGATTGGATGACATAGCAGCAGCTGATTAACGTCAACTGCCATGTTAGAAAATTCCAAGTGTAGTGTATAGTGCCTGCTGTGTGTGTGTGTGTGTGTGTGTGTGTGCGTGTGCGTGTGCGTGTGCGTGTGCGTGTGCGTGTGTGTGTGTGTGTGTGCGTGCGTGTGTGTGTGTGTGTGTGTGTAGGGGGACAAAGGGAATCAAAGATGAGAAACAAAAGAACGCGCACGATCAATGCCTCACTCAACAACCAGCCGTCAGAAATGTCGACAGCGACTGAAATTCGACCTGGCTATATACCCAAAAAATAGAAAATCCGCCACAGTTGGACTCGAAGTGGTACTTTGTAGTCATCTGGTACCTGTACTTCATGTCACACACGTCAGTACTAATTTGTTGCCTTGGATAAATACTCATGCAAGAATCAATTTAATCTTATTTCAAATAAATTTAGACCACTGTTTTTAAGTTACGTTATAATTCATTTTTAAATTTTGGACATTAATTTATATCTATTTATGCTCGTGAACTATTTTTAATATGACTGAAATGTTTATCATCATACTTCTATTTTATTAGAATTATTTTGCTGTGTTGGTTTAAAAAATATTTCATTTAAACAAAATTTATTGAATGGCGTAAATTAAATTTAAATTAAATGTACTTCACTAAAAGTGTTATGTCTCGAGCCATATAATTTACAAAATGCCAGATTGTTCGCATCACATAGAAAATCTTATAAAAATAATAATATATTTGATTCTTGGCAGTCAATGGTTTCAAATACGAAAAAGAATTTGACGGACGTTAAATGACTGGAGGGAATATCACGAATATTATTTTATCAGTCAATTACGCATTTTTGGGTAAATCGAAATGCTCTTTTGGGTACTTTGCTCCTAGAAATGACCATTCCAAAATTTCAGATAAAATTTGAAATTAATATGTATGACTCTTAGCCAATTTTAAAACAGCACACTTGGCTCGTACGTCGTCTAGTGTACTGACCTCTTTCATTATTGAATAATAACTAACACTCCCCATGTTTCAAAAGCTATTGAAAGTATATGAATAAATTAAAAATCTAGTGCGTTCAAACCGTTTGGATATGTTATTGCAAAATCGTATATTGTGCAAGCTTCGTTGATCGGGAAGCCTCAGATGTGAGTTTGTGAACAGTTAAATACCTGAATAGAACGATGCGATCGCCTATATTCAACTGGTTGGCTCTTTGGGTCGTCCTTTACGATGTTTCCTGCTGCATTTCCTGAAGGATTTTGGCACAGTACTTTAAACAACGGGTCACAGGCTGCATGTAAACCTTCCCCACTCTGTCTCCTGATCTATCCTGAGGGCTAAGCAACTAGCTGACCAATTTCAATGCTGTTAATTCCCCACGGCCTGGAACAATCTCCGACACAGTTACAAATACGCAGATATCTGGCGAAAACAATTGGCATGTTTGTGCTAGAGAAAGAAGAAGAAATCGACGAAAACTTTTTGACCCATTACAATGACCCATTACCCCACGGCCTGGAATACTCTCCGACACAGCTACAAATACGCAGATATCTGGCGAAAATTGGCATGTTTGAACTAGAGAAAGACTAAGAAGAAATCGACGAAAGATTTTTGGCCGTAAAAATTCCCGATTCTCCCCACTGTTCTGCTTCGTGACAGAGGCCACGTGCTCCATGGCCCTAGGGGCCGCGATTCGACCCCCGCCAATACCCTGGGCGGCGCTAAAGAGGGCGATCAATTTGTATTTTCCTCTCCATTTGCGGGCGGTTCCGTCAGGTATAATGGTATCGCCATGTATGGCGACCAATTTTCATATTAAGTAGAAATGAGGTCACGCAGTACAATGTAAAATCATGGACGTGGCTGCCACATCATGTCAGTTCACATGTTGCAATTTCGAACATTGCCCGCACTTCAGACTATATTTGTTTGGAACAATTGTTACCCGTTGAAAGAAAAAGTGGATTAACTAAATCGATGTAACACATTACAGCATTAGGAAAGAGAAATCGTCCGTTTGAAAGATCAATGTTTCTAAAAGAGACTTCAGGTACTGCTGATTCATGGTGAAATGTGGTACAGGGAAAATTGAAGGATATTATTGGTTCCAATTTTTTTTAAAAATGCTTAGTGTTTAAATTGTCTCTAAATGCAATTTCGTAAAATGTTATTATTAAGATAGTCAAAATATATGCAGGTTTTCTTTAAAAAGAATTAACAAAAACAGTTTTGAAATAACTTGTCTACATTCAAGGAGAAAGGGGGAAAAGTTGATCTTAACAATAATTCCTGTACGTTACCATTCCTAGTAAGCGGACCACATAGCAATAACCTATTAAACTGGTTAAACAAGTCTGGAAACTCTTTCTGTAATTTAACATTAATTGAAAATATGATAAAAATTCACAAAAACTAAAACAAACGTATTTAAATAAATATATAATTTGTAAAATAACAATTAATTTTTAAGCAAATACTCATTTAAAAGTAATATCTCACGAAACAAATCATAAGCAATCATTACCACAAGCAGAGATATGTTGAATTACAAGAAGGCGTAATAAATGTTAAGCAGTGACCATTAAAGAGAACGGAAAGTTTTTGCTTACATGAAATAAAATAAGGTGCCATAGAATCCTTCAGATGGAATGTAAAACCGGCCAACATACTTGATAACACCACAAGTAGTTTATCTGAGAGTCGGAGAAAAGAGGCAAATTTTTGGAACATTTACTAAGTGGAAAACATAAAACACCACGGCAAAGCCAACAAGATTCTTTCATAACATGGCCGCTGGTGTTTGTGGTCTGGAATGACAACACTGTTTTCGTCGCGCGAAATACATGCAACAACTCACTACTTATTTATTTTAGTACCGCAAAGCTACGATTCTCAGAGCGAGAACTATTTCTTCGCAATAAAAAAAACTCGAAATGAACCGTAACAATCTGGAATCTCAGTAATAGGCGCAGCATTGAAGAACCTTGGGATTTTATGTCTGTATCACGGCAGCACAACCTTGTTTCTACGAGATCCGGATTGAGAAAAGTAAGGAATTTCTGTTCGGTAAAATACGTCGTCTTAAGTTTCTCCTCAAAGGAAATAAGCTATAAAAAATAAAAGTCATCAACACCAACAGAATTAATAATAATAATAATAATAATAATAATAATAATAATAATAGAGCGAAGGAGCTCGGTGCGTAGCGTGTTGACTTCGCAATCGGGAGGCCCGGGTTCGATCCCCGGGCCGGCCATCCTGATCGAGGTTTTCGTGGTTTCCCCTCGGTCATATAGGTGAATACTGGGATAGTTCAAAAAGGTCATGATCACTTATCATTATCCTATCACCTCATCATTCATAATTCAAGGCTTAACAAACTTGTCTTACCAAGGGATACCGCCGAAAAGTTGATCCCCTTAATGACACACGCTAATTTCTCCGGGATAAATATGATTGGGCCTGGAAAGAGAACGGTTAGCGTGGTCAGAAATGGCGGATTTGCAAATAATAAAAATTACTGGCCTGCAGCCGCAAAAATGCTGAACAAAACCAAGCAAAATGTTTTTGAAAAGTAATTCACCCACCGCTTAAGAACAAATAAAATATTTTAAAAAATTCTTCACAAATACTGTAATAACAGAATATATTATATACGAGAAAAGTCGTTTGAAAACTATTATTGTGTCCAAAATTTTAAAAATTTAGATCAAATGCTAAAAACACAGAAGTCTTAAACTAGGAGTGTTGTATCATCATGACAACTCTACAATTTGTCATTAAATCTCTCTTACTTGTGTGTGTAGGGAATTAAATCACTTCAAATTTATATTGACATTAGTGTGATTGTCAAGAATAAGATGAAAATGAAAGAGGAGTGGTTGATGATGGAAGGGTTACACGGTAGGGGAAAATGAGAAATAGAAGAGAGAGCAGATGGAGCCGGAGAAGTTGGAGGAGTGTCGGAAGAAGAGAATGAGGAAGAAAGAAGTATCATTCCTCTATCTCTTTAATTCCACAAAAATGTCAGTGTGTTTCAGACACTCCGATTTATGATTTTATTTTTAGGCCCGTCATGTGCTATGGTCATTAGGTGAGGTGCATGTTATGGCGCGGAAGTGGTGGGATTCTTTCCCGCTTGTGGGAATTCTTTCTTCAGCTATCCCCCCTCCCAGCTGGACACCGCTCCAGTAGAAAAACGTATTATTTCATTAACCTGGAAGTTTTAGCTGATGTAACCACCATGTTAAACCAATTGTGGAACAAACATTATAACATAAAAAAGGTTCATTTCTGTAATAATTGCTACTCCTAGTGGTCGGGTGGACACCAGACGGGCAATAGAGCCACCGACTGGCCCTGGGCGCACAACATGATTGATTAGTGATGCACATCAACTGCTAAGGATATTATTCCCGTAAGTGTATGCTTTCTTTCAGTAGGCGGCAGCGATCATCTCTCGCTGGCTGGCGAGATCTGACACCGACCTAACGTAGGTTAGCGGGGTTATTCCCAACCGCGTATCTCCCACCAGCGGTTACCGCTTCAGCCGGAACTATCTCTAAGCTGCCGACAGGCCCCCCGACTAGAGTGATAGTAGAATGTGTGTTAGTGTAAGTGCATGCAAGTGTGTGTATGTAAGGGAGTGAGGATAGGACAAGATGGGGCGCGGTCCCTGGCCTGTTTGTTAACGTACTGCTCCGGCATTTACTTGGTATTGATCGCAGAAACTACGGAAACTACCGATCAGAGCAGCCGACCACTAGAATTATCAACCAGGCAGCGGTTGAATTTGAGCAAGTTACTTAGTAGATAGTGTAGAAAATCCGTTTCAGTCAGGTCTCGACTTCCTAGCACCTCCGCATGGCAACAGTTGTCGTGATCCACTTCAGTTATTTGCAGAAAAAGCATTCTATCATATCCTCATTACATAGGTGTCTATCTTACTAGCGAGAAAAGTTTTGAATCAGAGCAACCAAATCTTAATAGACAATTACACCAAATTATCACTCAGAAACCGCAATATAATATTACAAAACCGAAATGGACAGGTTTTTTTATTTTTTCTTGTAATTTAGATGTCACATGAGGCATTTCTGACTCCAACCGCATAAAAATCAATTATTATATTTCCAACAAAGACACAAACTTAGAAAATTGAAAAGATTACAACATATGTAAAACTGAACATAAATATCATATCTAAAAAGACAATAATTTCCAGAATGTTGCGAAATATAATTTGCCCTTGGGGTCAAAAAGACCTCAAACAGTTTCTAAGGGTTAACCAACAGTTCTCTCGTCGCTCCAGAACATTGTTTGCCCACCCCTGCCGCTAACATTCACACGAATGGGGTCTCCTTACAGAAGTCCACAATTCTGGCCAACAACGTCGCTGGAGCCGATGAGAAGCGCGACCGCTGCCCGGGTGGGCACTAGTGATGGGGAATCTACAACAAAACATCGATGATGCCAAACATCGATGTTCAACATATAAACATCAATGTTAGTAATACATCGACTAAAAAGAACCGAGGTTTTTGAACATCGATATGTGCATCGATATGCTGGATTAGTAATCTCTAACATTAAATTCGGCCACAACAAAATTTAATTTGACAGGGACCGTGTATTATTAATTTAAAATTAAAATTTAACGAAACATAACGTTAAAAGACGCCTCTCCATGTGTCGAAATACGAAGTAAATATCAGGACATCAGGATCATCTCGGGCGAGGGGTAGTCTACTCAGGTAGTACAAAGCACGTTCGTTTAGTTCAAATACACAAGACAGTGGTGTCAGGTATTATTTCGTATTTTCACTTTTAACACATGGGAATTTTTCATTCGCAAACAAAACATCGAAAATGTAAAATATATCAATCACAAAGCATCGATGTTCCAACATCATCGGTTTCACTACATCAACGTTTAAAACATCGAAATTTTTATATAAACATCGATGTTCTGAAAACATCAACATCAATGTCGCATCCCCAGTGGGCACTGGGCGGAGGCGGACTGACCAGCGGCGACGGGAGAACTGAGTCAGTGGAGCAGCACCGCCAAGGCCGCCCGGCCTTTGGGGGCGTGCCCGCCTCCGCTTTAGGCCCCCTGCCCCTGCCCCCCCCGCACACGAGCACGAGCGAGCAGCGCGTCCCGACGCTCATCTTAACGCCGCCGCCGCACCGAACGCTCGCTGCGCGCTCCTCTTCCAAGATCGGAAATAAAGATCGATTGCTGAATCGTGGATTCAACAGGAGAAGGTGCCTGCTGACGAAGGCCGTTCGCGGCTTTTGTTTTCACAATATATATATATATATATATATATATATATATATATATATATATATATATATATATATATATATATATAAAATGCATTAACTGAAACAAAACTTGAAAGTAAAGAATGGGAATGGTTGTGTTAAGAGAGCCTAAATCGAAAGACAATAGTATTCATTTTCACTTTTCCGAAGTTCGGTTCTTATTTACAAAAATCTATCATAAAAGACAATGTCCGTAGTTTATATATGCATTCTTATATGCGAATAAACAATTTTTATTAAGGAAAGATGTTCATTGTAGGACGATAAAGTGACATAAGCACATAGCTGAGTTAAGAAGCAATATTAAAAGTTCCTCAAGATCACAACGTTACGAACAAAGAAAAAGGTAAAATGTTTGAATAACAAAGAAATTCTTGCTAAGCTATTTTAGAAGCTATTACGAAACTTTTGCCTTCTCAATATTTTCTTCATTAAATTTTGAGAATTATTATTCTATTCTTTTTCCTAATAAACTTCAGCAACAAAGTATTTTGGCACAACATGCATTGGAAATGATGTGTTCCACAGACTCGTGGAATCTGAAATCGGACCATCATTGCCCACTTAGACATCTTATCGGGCATTTGCTCTCTGAAAGCATTAGGTTATAAAACGCAATTTTGCTGTCTTGTTTGCGTTGTCATACTCATTTTCTCGAGATGGTGATTCTTAGCTGTACCAAGGTGTACGAAAGGGCAGTAGACAAAACCATTAACTGGCTTAGGTGAGTCACCCTATATTATAAACGTAATATACAGTGACTCACCCTGTATATCAAAATATCTCGAACTTCCTCTGGACAGAAGACTCGCATGGAAAACACATATCAAGAATAAAAGAAAGTAATCAGACCTAAAACGTAGAAATTAATCTGCCAACATGGAAGAAAATTATCTTTAAGCATCGCAAACAAAGTAATTGTTTAGAAAGCAATATTAAAACCAGTCTGGACAAATGACATTCAACTTTGGGGAACAGCTCAAAATTCTAATATTGAAATATTACAACTCTTTCAGTCAATAGCATTGAGAAAATTTGTAAATGCCCCCTGGGACGTAACGAATGGAACATTACACAAAGACTTACACATTATAACAATAAAAGAAGAAATGAAAAAGAGCAATGCAAAATACCTACAAAAGCAACATAAGTATCCAAATATTCCAGCCATCAACTTACTTGACAATTGTGACTCGACCAGACGACTTCAACACATCTTACTTGAGACCTTACATGTCGACTAAAACTTGTTCATTTTAGAAATTTTAATTAATAATAATTATTTATTAATAATATAACATTAGTGGAGCACGGCCAAGGGACTTTACTTCTGTCATGTATTACTTTATATAAATTTATGTAATTTTGCCAAATGTTTGTTCACAAACAAATTGCAAAATAAAATATAATTTAAAAAAAAACTTCCAAGATCGGAAATAAAGATCGATTGCTGAATCGTGGATTCAACAGTTGAAGGTGTCTGCAGACGATTGGAATCAGCATCTCGAGAAAATGAGTACAACGTAAACAAGAGAGCAAAATTGCGTTTTATAACATAATGCTTTCAGGGAGCAATTGTCCGCTAAGATGTCGAAGTGGGCAATGACGGTCCGATTTCAGAATCCACGAGTCTGCGGAACACATCATTCTCAATGCATGTTGTGCCAAAATACTTTGTTGCGGAAGTTTATGAGGAAAAAGAAGAATAGAATAATAATTCACAAAATTTAATGAAGAAAATATTGAGAAGGCAAAGGTTTCGTAATAGCTTCTAAAATAGCTTGGCAGGAATTCTTTTGGAGTTTCTTTGTTATTTCTTTTACCTTTTTCTTTGTACGTAATGTGATCTTGAGAAAATTTCAAAATTGTTTCTTAACTAACCTATGTGCTTATGTCACTTTATCGTCCTACAATGAACGTCTTTCCTTATTAAAAATGGTTTATTCGCATTTAAGAATGCATATATAAACTTAGGACATTATCTTATCATGGTAGATTTTTGTAAATAAGAACCGAACATCTGAAAACGTCAAAATGAATAGTGTACTATTGCCTTTCGATACTTTACTTTCAGGTTTTGTTTCAGTTAATGAACATTTATGACTATACACTACTCATTTGAAAAAGGAAAGTAAGTACAAATATTAACTCTATTCTAAATTATATATGACTCACAATACATTTGTCATAACCTGGGAAACGTCAGTCTCTTAGGAAAAGCGTGTTGAACAACACCAGTCCGCCTGGAGAATCGTGAACATTTCAGACACTGTAATAAACATCACGAAAGAAAAATGTATTGCCATTCTTTTTCATACTTAAACGGTTGTCCCTGGAGTCCTTGAGCAAGAATTGAAATTAATAATCTTTCCCGACTTACATCGTGGTTCGCTCTCATTTTAACACGCCTACTCCACTGGTAAGCAAAAACGGAACATAAATATCTTTTGAACATTGAGAAAGCGACTCCAGATAGCCATTTGCTCATCGACCTCCATTTTTCTCTCGTCACGGACGACCTAGCAGGTGTTATTTGTTCAGCTCCGAGTGGTCGGATCGCCAAATTTGGCGCTCGGAAATTATACTACCGCTGTCGGCGCCCCCACCGCTGTTTCGGTACCCCTGAGGCCGTGCCCCGTGATCTCCTCCTCTAAAACCAATCTCACAATCTCTCTTGTGGCTCCCCGTACATACACAAAGTTTCGTTGTATTCATGAACTTCTCGAAGACGTCATTTCCTTATCTTACTATGCTCTGTCATTTGATTGTATATGCTACAATTTAATCTAATTTCTTTATAAATAAATCACACGCATCTAAAAGTGGCTAGTACGTAATTGAAAAATTCTTGTATCATATAATGTGGAATTCATTATTAGCATGTAATGATTTCAAACATTCTACATTTGTCTGTTATCCATTGCAAACTACAGGTCGTAAATGGAGGAAGGTTCATCTACATGGAATTTATTGAAACGGAGAAAGTGTTGTTTCAGATAATTGGCCTTGAGTAATATTAATTTTCAGCTATTGCCACATTTCCCGCCGTTATCACCTTTTGGTCCATTTCTAAGCAAATAGATGGAAACAGGAAATGGAAAAGCATTTCTTGGGTGGCCTTCCTCGCCGATGTGGAAACTCACAATTCTTTCAAGTCTACTACAGCTTCACTCTGTAGGTCCCTTCTGGCCAGAAGATAAAATAATGAAAATAATGTGATTTCTTTTCTCCTGAAAAAAAAAAAACACTCACGAGCACTGGCAATTCCCTTACTAGTTAACTATTTTTCTATCAATCAATGCAAATACATTTGGCAAAACAAAATGGAAATATTAAGTCAACTGAACCATTGTAAATGATTATTTTTCATTATTACTAATAAAAATCGAGCTCAATTTAAGAGGCAAGTTAATTGAATGTAGTAGAAAACACACCTGGGATGTATAATTGATTACGTGAATGGAATTTGATACACGGTTATGATAGGCAATTACAAAATAAAATAAAATATTTTTCTTAAGATACATGGAAAATGAGCAACAGGAGAATGCGAATTAATTTTGATGTAGATATTGTTTGCGAAAATTTTCATCGTTTATGACAAGTACGTGAAAACTTTGTGAAGAAAATATCGAAACAGTAGTGTGGATCATTATACCATTAAACTAATCAGCAAACTGCTCAATGCAAAAACTATTACCGTTACACAGATCTACTGTAGTTCTTCTAACAGCTGAACTAAAGGGGGATTTATCAATCAACGTCGAGAGCGACATCTGCCCGTTAGTCTTCCACAGCTGCCCAACAAAGAAACGATCAACTCTGCAGGTCACGAATCATCCATATTTGTTGCAACTCTCTGGAATCGTGCGACGCCGAAAGTGGCTTAGATATTCAAGCTGGAACGTGAGCAGGGAAGAAAAGGAACGAACTGAAGTGAGTGGAAATGGCACAGATTGTTGGAAGAACTTCACAAAGAAATAAGGTGCTACGCCAGCTGCTAACAAGTTTTCTTACCCATTGATCTGAGAATTTTATCAATGAAACATGTGTGCAACAATCTGATTATACCCATCATTGCATGAATATTATATTGAAGATATTATTCAGTTATTACTGATAAATGCTTGTGAGGAATCTTATGCGTGATAAAAAAAATCGGCAATACGTTTTGGAATGCCAAGAGAAAATAAAATGAGAACTATTCTTCAAAATATAATACGAACCAGGTGCATTTAATTACTAGAATAATTAGGATATTGATATTTCTGAATGTTTCTTAACGCAAGGTATTCCGAGAAGGAAGCTTCGGGGAAAGTGTGGTCGGGAAAGAAGGAGAGTGTGCGGCAAAGGAGAAGTGTGAGAGACAAAGGAGGTGAAGGAGAAAAAGAAGAAAAAGAAGAAGAAGAAGAAGAAGAAGGAGGAGGAGGAGGAGGAGAAGAAGAAAAATAGGATGGAGAAGAGGGAGAATGGACAAGAGAGAAGTGAGCGGGGAAGCGGAAGAGAGGGCACGGAAGACGAACCGTAAGGAAGACGAAGAGAGGAAGGAGAAAAGGAGGATGGAGCAGGAAGTTGGCGATGAGTAGGAGGAAGGAAATTGTGCGAAGAAAGACCGTGTATGGAAATGGAATGTGTGAAGAAGGAGGCCAGGGTGGAAAAGGAGAGTGAGTTCTGAAACAGGGCCGCGTGGTGCAGGCGGCCGTGAGGACAGGTGCGGTTAGGGTTGCCAACAATGTTCATGTAAAAAGGAAGGACACTCTATGAGAAAGAAAACAACAACAAAACAAAAAACGCATACATACATTTATTTTTACAAATATTTAATTTAAAATTCTGTTTTTTCTCTCTCTTTGCAATTTAAGTGAAAAGAATCGTTCACAAAATGCAGATGAAGATGCTCTGAGCGTTTTTTTTATTTTAGTCGCTAAACAATAACACTATCATGCATGCGTGTGTCAACGTTCAGAGAAAGATATTCATGTTTCCTATTCTAAATTAAATAAACGATACAACGTATCAGAAGTTAGTCACGTAATACAATAAAAGACAACATTGATTGATTGATTTTTTCGTGTTTCCGGGCGCGTCAACTGCTTCGGTCATTAGTCCCGTTAGTGTAGTGCATGTTTTTTTTCTCGGAAGATGGCGGTGATCTTCCCCCACTGGATGGCGAGATCCGGCGCCGACCTACCGTATACTAGTGGGGTTTCCCCCTAACCACGACTCTTCCACCAACGGGGCACCGCCCCAGTCGGGACAAGCTCTAAGCATTCGCCTGGTGTTGATCGGAGAAACCACGGAAAACTACCGATCAGAGCTGCCGGTCGCTAGAATTCTCCTCCAGACAGCAGCTGAATTCGACATAGCTGGAAAGCTAGTGTCGAAAATCCTGCCGCCGTCAGGACTCGAACGTAGGACCTCCCGGTCAGAGGCGCTGCAGTGACATCAGTTGATGCACTGAGCTACGGGCACCGGTAGCGGTACCTCAGTGCATCAACTGATGTCACTGCTTCCTCTGTCACCTCTTCCTTGTCCTATCCTCTCCCCTTACACACACACACTTACACTAACATGCACTACACTACCACATATTCCGGGAGACCGATCGGGAGCTTAGAGCTTGTCCCGACTGGGGCGGTGCCCCGTTGGTGGGAGAGTCCTGGTTAGGGGGAAACTCCACTAGCCGACGGTAGGTCGGCGCCGGATCTCGCCATCCAGCGGGGGAAGATCACCGCCATCTCCCGAGTAAAAATAACATGCACTACACTAACGGGACTAATGGTCGAAGTAGTTGACGCGCCCGGAAACACGAAAAAATCAATCAATCAAGCTAAGTAAGACGAAACGCGCGGCGTGGCGTGGCGCGGCGTGGCGCGGCGTGGCGCGGCGTGGCGCGGCGTGGCGGAACTGCGGCGGCGCGCGTCCGAGGAAGGGCCGTTGTGGCTCGCCACTGACCTTCGACGCCCAAGTTTGGCGCTCCCGCTCAAGGCCAGGCCGCGCCGCCGCGCTCTCCTTTGACCGGCAAGGACACTGGCGCAATCGGTGGCGCCCGGCAGCGAGGATTCGAAACCCGGGGGCACGGGGGCCAAACGGAGACGGATGTTCTCGTTCTTTCCTCGTCACGTTCAAAGACTGCAATATTGGCTCAACTCGGAAACTGAAGATTGACATAAACGTGTTTTAAGTTTTGTTGGTGTTTGAAATGCAGAAATCACGCATTGAATTTATAGATCATGAAGTAAACACTACTAAACGAAGACGTTAAATTCGTAAACTTGTTTCTTCACTGAAACAGTTCGCACAAGCACACGATATTCCAGGACGCCATTATCATGAAAATACACACGCATCACACATGACGTGACGCACCTTCAACCACGCTCATTCAAACATAGAATCGTTCTCGCGGGATCCGGACTCTCAATCTGCGCTTTTGTTTCCTAATCTCATGAGATCGAGCGTCAATTCTCTATCTGCGCAAGGTTAAGAAAAGAGACCTAAAAAGTAGTTGTATACAGGTAGGTAACGATTTTTGGAATTACGTTCTTACTTCCTTGCATTCTTACTTTGCGGCGGTGATGGTGTAACGGTTAGCGTATCGGGCTGTCCAAGTTCTCGGGTTCAAATCCGATCGAAGCCGTTTCATTTAGGGCGAAAAATTCCTTCATACGCCTTGCTTTGGAGGGGAAGTAAAGCCGGCTGCCCATGTTAGTAGATGTACTGCATGTAAAAGATTCTCAAACGTAAATGAAGCTTCTGAGCTTAATTCAAATTTGCCTGTTTCGTCGCCCAATGAATACCTTCTTTCTCCCCTAGTTGGTGAAAGGAGCGTAGCGAAACTTGCGTGGTCAGGCGGAAGAGCAGACCTTATGGCCTGAGTCTCGCCACGTAAAATAAGGCAATTCAATTCAACTTCCAGAAGTTCTATGTTCCACCTCGGATGATGACTCATTCTACCAGAAAACCAACATTTCCTTTGACAATTTTCATCACATCATGGTGATGGCCAGAAGTTCATTCGGCATTACTGAGTTAATGAGTTGCAATAAATATTTTCCCTATCTAAATATGATGGTCAGCAGCAGTGACAACACAAAAGAAAGAAGAATTTTTACGAATTCTTTTCATTTATAATGGCTTTATTTTTAAGTTATCTAATCGAAATCTTAACGAACATGGGGATAAATTTTAAAAAATAGTATTGAAAAAGGTATTCCAAATAATGGTTTTGAGATTAAGAAAAGGAGATAGAAGAAATGAACATCGAACAAAGTAACACTACAATGAACTCGACCGCAGACTCAACATTCAGAACCCTAGGCAACATTTTCACAGAACGTTTACATGATTCCCTCTTCTGTAAAACATATGTGGAACTCCTTTTTGTTTAACCTTTTAAAACAAAGCAACTTCAGAATTAAGTGCATCCCTTGAGGATTATTATTTGTTCATTCTACTTTAATATATAAATTGAACAATTTGTGTTCCGCAAAATGTTACTGTCTCGGGTGCGGAGCCAACGTATCTACAAACAAGCAACTGATCTAATAGATGAAAAAATGGTGCAACATAGGAGGAGAAACTATCAGGAGATGCATCGGTTGGACAGTAAAAAACCTTTCGCTAGACAGAAATCGAGACCCACCTGAAGAAAGAAAAAGAATTAGATCGGAAGAAATATAATTGCGTAAGGAATACATTCTCGCAAACTCGTCCAATGATTTTTTTTTCTTTTATACCATTTCAAACATAAAATACTTTATTTCCTTCCGTAAAAGGATTCTGTAGCCTAATAAATATTCAGTTCATCTTGCAGAAAATTTTATAGTATCTAATAAAAAACAATCGTTCCATATGCACGACCCGATAGCAAACTGTCACAACAGATGTGAATTATTGAAAATTCAATACACCCCTTTTATACTTGTCAACACTGCTACAATGTTTATCTTTTTATATGAACTCGAACATTATTCGAATCACGTCGCATAACAACCTTTTAGTTTACTAAATGAATATCGTTTCACTCAACCACATTTATCCTCTGACCAGAACTGCATATAATATATATCTGAAAAAAACGCTTGACCTGTAGTCACTTTCGCATGCGAAATGGACTTCGCCCATAAATCTTGTCTCGCAGAGATATGTGGGCATTTGCAAAAGGCAGCGCCATTACCGTCCACGCTACGAGTTTCAATATTTCGTAATTCAATTCCAGATTCATCAGAACGCTAACATATCGTAAAAATCGTCAAAAACTCCATTTTCTGCGAGCAGTGCAAGCGAACCAGCCAGTCCAATCTGAGTTCCGTTGGCGAATGGTACTGCATACAGAGTTTCGTTTCCCCTCCTTTTTTCGTTTCTTTCAATTGTCGGAGGATGAAACTAACGAACACGAATCAATTTGTACATCGCTACGAATCTCTGGATACATTCCAAGCTGGAGATAAAACGTCCGTTTCTAAATTACAATCCAGGGCCATAAAGTTAATCTGTGAAGTCGTGTGTCGTGGAGAGGAGAAAAAAAAGCGGACTACTTACAACTTTCTCTGGGGCTTCATTCGTCCCGCGGGGCAGATGGTAAACGAGGCCATGAAAATTCCTGGCTCGACGCTCTAAGAGACCGCTGCCCGTAACGTTCTGCTATCACGACGAAGACCAGTCGCCCTTCTTGGCGGTCTGCAAGCTTACGTCGAGGGGCGGTCTTATCGCCGTGGAGATACTGTGCATCTGGCGGTGGCTGAGGCGGTGTTGGCGATTGCGGTGATGGTGATGGCAGTGTGGCAGTGTTTCTTTCTACTGCGGTGGCGGTGACAGTTCTGACTAAGAGCTGTACACAGGACAAACGCACCCGCCGACGACAAGTCGTAAACTGAGAGCCAACGAGCTGTTTCACGTGGACACGGAGTTTATACATAAAAATATGTTCTCCGTGCGCAAAGATCTCTGAAGAATTTGAGGCGTGCAGACTCTTTTCTTACAAACTCTTTGTAGCTACCGCGCGTTTAAATACTTGTGATACAGCCAAAAGGAACTCAAATTAACGCCGTTTAAGGACTATACATGAAATACAATATCAATGTAACTTTCGTTATTAGGTTACGTTCTCCATTAAATGGATGTGCGTTGCACAAAGTTTGTGTGTGAACTATTATTACCAAATTTAACAAAAAATTGAATATTCAGAACGAGGAAATGTTCTAGGTGGTGAATAAACTTTTGAAATATTATTTGAATATTACCTTTCATTGTACTTTGTTAATTCGAAATAAAATAAGAACTTGTAATAGAACGCTGGGATAGGTATCTATCGTTTTTATTGATCCAATTGTCTTGTTCTAACATTAATTTCTGTTTCAGCGTTCCATTTTGTGGTTGATTTCATGTAGATAATGAAGGTTTATTGCTTTCAAAATTATTAATGCAGTTTATTTGGAAAACAAGTGCAAATAAATGTGAGATTTGTGAAACACCTCACCTCCCCCCCCAAAAAATTAAAAAACTAAAAAAAATATTGTCATTCAATTATTAAAATTCTTACCCTTTCAAATTTTTCGTAAATACGTCGAAGTTTGGCGCATATTTCCTGACAAAAAAATAGTTTCAGATAGTTTTCACAGCAAAAAAAAAATCAATTTGTCGCTAGAAATATTTTTTTCTTAAATGCTCAACATAAAGTGCAGTTGTAAGATAGTGAATATTTAATAGAAAAATATTTTTCAAAAACTATATGTTTATTTACAGAAATATTATAATAGAATACTTTCTCGAAGATTTTAAACAAAAAAAAAACATAATAAATAAATTATTATCTCATTATTTCATTTTAAATACAAAACTGTATCATTTACTTTAATGCTCTCAATTAATCTTCAACTCGGAATAAAACCTGCCAACAATTTACGGATCTAATAATTGAGTTTTTTCAGATCACCAATTTTTCCTAAGATGATGGGTATACTTTTTTGTGCGTGACACTAATTTGAGGAAGTACTGGAGAGCCAATAAGTTATTTCTTCAAATCAAAATGATCTTCCGTCATTAATTAATATTTACGTTTCTCCTTCACCTTCATATTCTTGGGAATAAGTAAATTCCATAAAAGTTAAAATATTATACCTATGTTCTGGAATGCTTCCTGCTTGTGTCTCAGTTGATATAATTTTTTTATTAAACTGAGGCTGCCACGACTTGAAATCCTAACCTTTTTTCTTTCCACTTCTTCCACTTGGAATGTGTCATGAATAAATTATTGCAGAACATATAATTAGCAATGTATATTGCTTCATTGTGAAAATTACCTTTTTATCTCCGCTTGAAGATGTTGAATTCCTAGTTGCAGGAGAATTAACAATGACATATTTGGGGGAAATAATGTTTAATCGAATCAAATCTCCCGTTTTTTATTAAGGCAAAAACAACATAACAATTACATTGTCTTTATTTTACCTGTGGCCCCGTGAGAAAAATACATCAAGATGTCAATTAAATTGAGTTACTAGAGAAATAAAATAAGTTGAGAATTCGAATTGGCTTGTCTCTATTTGCGATTTTGCTTAGTAAATGCAATTTAGAAAAAAACGGAAATGAGCTGTTTCTAAAATTACTGATTCAATTGTGTTAAGTAATCAGTTGTCTGGGTTTGAAGTACTTTCTGAAGATATTTGTAGAACATGGCATTACATTTGCACTGAGGATGAATGTAAGAATGTAAGAATTAGACAGAATTTTAGTTTTCTAGAATAAATATAGTACTCTGCTTGCAACCGATAGAGTAGCTATTAATTTTATAGATTAGAATATGATATATGCAATGCTCATTAAATATTACTTGGAAAGAATGTACTAAAGTACGTTTTCTAACAATTAATGAAATATTTTTTTAGTGTTAGTACGACTCCAATTTATTTTATTTTATTGGCTAGGGCCCCGAATTTTGTAGGAATCTTTTTATAAAAAAAACTACATCTAAAAGCAATTACAGAATTACAAAATTGCCAGGCAGAAGATTTTACAGACAAAAGAAGATTTTGCAATAAATTCCCAATAAAAGAAACTATAGAAATATATGCATATTTATACCCCAGCTGCGGAAAAAGATGTAGAGGAAGAAAGAAGAGAAGACAGGTTCGAAGTGGTCTCAGAGGACAAAGAAGAATCAGTTGAAGAAAAAGTTGAATGAGTATTGGGAAAAACAAACAACTGAACAGAATAATTTGAAATTCTCACGAGGAAAATAGCTTGTGTGAACGGGAGGAAGAAAAAGAAACAGAAAAGAAAGAAGAGAAAGTAAAGGAAGGGAGAAAGAAAAAACGAGACAAAAAGAAGAAGGATAAGAAGGAGAAGGAGAAGAAGGAGGAGAAGGAGAAGGAGAAGAAGAAGAAGGAGAAGGAGAAGAAGGAGAAGAAGAAGACGGAGAAGAAGGAGAAGAAGGAGAAGAAGGAGAAGAAGGAGAAGAAGGAGAAGAAGGAGAAGAAGGAGAAGAAGGAGAAGAAGGAGAAGGGAGAAGAAGGAGAAGAAGGAGAAGGAGAAGGAGAAGGAGAAGAAGAAGGTGAAGAAGGAGGAGAAGAAGAAGAATGAATCTAATAATAAGTCAACGAACGTGAACGTGTCAAACACCGCCAGCAGGCCGCGGTGGAGTCCGCTGCGTCGCCAACATGCACGCGCGCGCGCTCTGGCGGAGGAGACGCGAGTCGCCGGCGGCGGCGGCGGCGGCGGCGCACGGCCTTCTGGATCAATCGCGGCCGCCGTTATCGCCGCCATTACCACGCAAATTACCGAATAAATCAGTGGCCGGCGGCGGCGGGCGGCCGGTAATCGAGCGGAGACCCAGAGCCTATGGACTGGCGCTTATGCACGCGCACGCGGGCGCGCGCCGCCTCCGCAGGTGGCGACCGTCGCGTCGCCCCTCGACACGCGCCCACGCCACGCCACCCGCCCTTCCTGCCCGCCAAGGTCACGCAAGGTCATCACTAAAGCACCTTGCTTCATCAGTAACGACCAACTGCGTAATGATTTGAATATAAACACAATAAAAAATCAAACAGCCTACCTCGCACACAATTTTTATATAAACCTTCCCCAAATGCAAGCATCATCCTTCTATAAACTGGGTAAAAACCCCAAATAACCAACAAGAATTAATAACAGATATCCAGTTCATTCATTATATAAAATGTTCGCAAACCTGAAATAATACTTATCTAAGGTGCTTCCTGCTTCCATTCACGCTATATTATTTTTTAATAATTGTAAGTTTATAATTTTAAGTTAGTTTAAGTTAGAATAAGATAGATTAAGACCATCAAACATTTTCATAGTTAATATGTAAGCTGAACAATAATTTATATATATATATATATATATATATATATATATATATATATATATATATATATATAAATGTCACGCGGCGACACGGGAGGGTAGTGCTGCGACTACGGTCAACGGTTTTCCGTCCGAGAATGGGTTGAAAGTTATGAATTGTTCTGCGCTCTACATCGAGATAGCTGTCTACCTCAGGAAATAACATCAAGCATGTTGTTTCTATTTTGTTTTTCCTTGTACATTTGATTTCTATATGCTCTTAGAGATCAATAACTTTTTTTTTTCTTAAATTGTTTGTAATTATTTGGCCAAAATGCTGGTATTTACTTCAGGCATCCTATCACTACAAGTTGATGTGTATTTTGACAATCTTTTGTAAGTTAATCACAAATGTATGTTCTAGAGAATGAACTATAATGGTGAAGGTTTTGCGAAAACTAAAGAGTCAGGATTTGTTTATTTCAGAAAAAAAGTAATTTTTAAGAGTATTTTCTGAACATTTCAACTCATTTAACTTAAACCTTCAGTAACACATTAGCTATTCTAGTCCATTCTCTTAAGTAAATCATAGGTTGTAAGCTGCAAAAGAATTATATCATTATCTTTCATCGTTTTTGACTGAGTATGAGGTTTGGCATTCACGAATGTTTTGGAAATTCCCAGTACAGCAAACATGCCTCTGGTTTACTAAGGGCTTGACAGTTAATAGGAACGTGGTACTTTTGCCCTCGCTTCGAAAAAATTTACTGAAAATGTAAGAAACCTATAAAGAAATAGTTGAAAGCATTTAAAAGAGAATAAAACATAGTATACGACTCAATTAAATGTTAAAAAATTAAATTTCAGGATTTTTCATAATTTTTTCATAATTTAGACAGCTACGCTTAACTTTTAATAACATTTGATGCAAAAACAGCCACACTTATTATTACCAATTAAAAAACCAAAAGTGGAGTCTTATCACTTATAGTGACTCTGATTTGAAGATCCTAGGGTTCGAGTTTCGACGGTGTCGCATTTTCGAAAGTAGCTGGTACCAGGAAGACAAATCTAACAGGATACTCTGATTGGTACTTTTCCGCTATTTCTATGATCAATACCAGACAAATGCCGGACTAATAAACTAACGAAAAGAATCAAGGACTGCACATAATCTTTCGTTCTTTTTGCTTGTTCTCTTCCCTTACACACCTAATAATAATAATAATAATAATAATAATAATAATAATAATAATAATAATAATAATAATAATAATAATGGCTTTATTAATGGCGAGGCTCAGGCCATAGGGCCTGCTCTTCCGCCTAACCACACCTACTTACATTTACTAGAAGAGACGGGGGTACGCGGAGGATCAACCCCCAATAGAGCGTTTATACTACAAAAATAATTACTTTTTTCCTGCACAAACAATTCAAATACCACTTCCACATTTGTAATTCACACACTTAAATATTCAAACAGAGGAATATAAACTAAGGAAATTTGAAACGAAAAATGTTTATATTCAATTACTATTTAGCATGATTGCGCGCAAAAAAATGCTTCGGGGAAGTATTGCTTAAATATCTGGTAAATAATTGTTAACAACGCCATTTACTACGTATATGTATGCAAAATACTATTGTAAATATTACTACTTCTGCAAACTCGTTAAATAAAATGGAAATTCTTAGTAATCATTAAAACCTTAGTACTTGTATTGGAGGCACTAAATAACACTGGGCTACATACTGCCTATTTATATTTCATAATAAATGGTACACTGTGAATAATTAATTCCTTTTATGTAATGAATGTGCGAAAAAATTGAAGAAAATTAATTTTTTACAATGAGAAAGCAGTTTATATCATTATTATCACTAAATCAGTGATTTTTGTCTCTAATTGTATAATAGTAGGCATGTGACAAAATATGGTATAAAACAAAATACAAATACAAACCAAAAGACAAAAATAATGATAAGATGCATTGCCAATAATTAGGTTCAACACTTTTCACAGTATTTTGTTTCGCAGGATCATACTACTAAATTTTAGACTCACAGGTTTTTGAGATTCAACCCTTTGTGTTACATTTCTCATGGTAACAATTTAAAATACAAATAATGCTTCTCTGCGGACACTATCAATGAAGTCATGTTTGAGTTTTATTTTCAAGCCCCACGAACCTTTATTGCCACGCCGTCCATTTCCGATGTCATGACGAGATTCCTGGGCACTAGCATAACGCGGACAGCGAAGATAGCAAACGGCTCTCATTACGAAAGCAAGAGCACATTACATCTACATTCATACACCACTATAATTAATACGCTCATATTCTTGAATTGTGTCGCGTAAAGTAGAATTAGCTTCAGTTGGTGGTGACATTGACTCACGTCCTTAACAGCACCGCGTCACGTGACACGAGTTACCAACTTGCCCGTGGGAGGTGCAATTATGCCGTAAATGACACAGGGAGAGTGCGACAGTATCAGCTGTCATGCGAAAGGGAGGGTCGTAGCATTTTACACTCGAACACGGCTTGTTTAACTTTCTGGACGGGTTAAGTGAAGATAGACGATCTGGGATTATTTTTTGATGCGGATTTGGGAGTTTAAGTGACCTCGATACCCTTGTTCCTCGCTTTCCTCTTTTCTCTTCATAGTTCTCTGAAACTTTTGTTACGCTGAATATTCAAGAGTTTCGTGTAGGCATGCGAACTTTCGGTTTGCGAGTAAGTAGTAGAACTCGAAACAGCCGAAGTTTTCAAATTTTAGTTTGGAAGTGAACGTAAATATGGAATGAAGGGCCACAAATTGATTTTTGTTGGGAAAGTCTACGACATGGAAGTAAAAAGTAAACGGGCAACATGCTTAATGTTCTCGCTTTAGTGAAGCACAAGAAAATGTTTCTTGGGTGTGCAAGGGTGGACATGGAAACGTGCTTTGGAAATAAGAGTGAATTTGTCGGTAGATCAAGCGATGCACCGTTATTTCTTTGTCTGGTGACCTTCTTTAAGACTACATTAGTTCCTTGCCCAAGTTTTAAATGGCTACTTCCTCTACCGCATATATGTCACGTAATGGGGGCATAATCAGCAATGCGTGATGTAATAATTTAAAAGTGAAAATGGCCTTCGAGAAATACTATAATACATTAAATAGTCTCAAAATTGAAGCTTTGCAAATTGAAATAAGCATTAATATTAGGCAAGTAATTACAGTAGGAAAATATCGACCTAGAAAAGTTCAAAAACTGTCTGGTAAATATTTAAATAATATTACTCACGATAGAGATACAACAGTAATTCCTTTGAAGTACACGAATGTGACATTCCCTTCCTTAAAGATTGATTCAACAATGCATTGATGTTAACTAAAAGTATCTTACATGAAACGACGGTAAAGAGTTTGGGAATAAGAAAGTACCCTTATTGCTTGAATACGAAAAAGTAATAAGTAAATATTCGAAAGTAAGTAAATACCTAAATGGATAAAGCAGATGTAAAATGGAAATTTCTCAAAACGATTCCAATCTGGTAAATAAATAATCCTGGATGTTGTTGACACTCATCTAGATGTGAAAGTCAAAGGAGTGTGGAATTGAAAAACAAAAGCAACTCCAAAAGCTTGCCATGTGCAATGTAAAATTGTAATATGGAAAGAACGTGGTATGTTGACATCAGGACGAATGTAATATAAGGCTCTTGGAGGAATATTAGAGACCTTTGAGATATTTTAGCCAACCTTAGAGATATTTTAGCCAAAAATCCGTCCATCGTTAGTTGCCAATAAATCTTGAGTAATACAATATATTTTAATATTTAATACAAATTTATGTGATTGAGTAATATAAGGTAAGTTAATATCTTAATTTTCTGCTTAAAGATAAGCTAAACCAACATTGTATTTGGATAAAGAAGAACTATCTCTACTCTGACTCTCTGAGAATGTAAAACCTACCCTCAGGTGCTTTCCCTAGCAAGGTTATAATTGGTTATCATTGGTTATACAGGTATGTTTAGGCATCAGTTCATTTCCGTTGCCCAACGAAGTGGATCTGCCAACCACATGGCCTGATTACGAAGTTGGCCTTGGTTATACGCAACAGCTCAACTGCAGCTGCGGGGAGCAGGTCGGGTCGGGGCAGGCTGTGACGGTGGTGGTGGAGAGGGGCGGTGAAGTACCTGTCAGGGACGAGAAATCGAAGAACATAGGGGTGGCAAGGAATGGGACACGGCGGGGGCGGGGAATGGTTGTAAGATGCGGAGAATGGGAGGAGAGAGAGAGAGAGAGAGAGAGAGAGAGAGAGAGAGAGAGAAAGAGAGAGAGAAGGGAACGGGTGACTTGATGAGGAAAGATGGGGAAGAGGGCGAGGAACAGAGGTGAGAAGATACGGGAATGTGTGGGAGAAAGTGGTGACAGAAATGGCTGGATGACAAAGGCTGAGAAGAGAGGACGGTGAGGACGGTGGTGAGAGACGAGAGCGCACGAGGATCAGCCTGGAGAGAAGATTGGTAGGAAGAGATTGAGCGGTGTTGATGAGAAAGAATGGCTCAGGGATAATTGATTGATCGATGTAGTGATTTTCTTACGCTGCTAATGTAATTAGTCCTGTAAGCGTACTGCATGTTTTCTTCCTCAGGAGGTGGATTTGATCTTCCACCCTCTGGATGGCGAGATCCGGCGCCGACCTACTATCGGCCAGCGGGCTTTTCCCCAACGAGGTATCTCCCACCAGCAGGGCACCGCCAGCCGGGACAAGCCCTAAGCTCCCGACTGGTGTCCCGGAATATGTGGTAGTGTAGTGCATGTGTGTATGGGGAGAGAATAGGACAAGGAAGAGGAAGGAAAGATCGCGCGGGTACTGCTCCGGCATTCACCTGGTGTTGAAGGGAGTAACCACGGAAAACTATCGATCAGATCAGCAGGCCTCTAGAATTCACCTCCAGACAGCGGTTTAATTCGACCTAGCTGAATAGCTAGCGTCGAAAATCCTGCCACCGTCTGGACTCGAACGGAGGACCTCCCGATTAGAGACACTGCAGTGACATCAGTTGATGCCCTGAGCCACCTCTCACGGTAGAGAGAATTGAGGAGGACGGGAGTTGTCGGTCAAGAGGATCAGTGGGGCGGGGAGAAATCGCGGAATAGTGGTCTCACGAGGAACGGGTCACGGTGGAGGGTGGAAAAATGAAGAGAACCCTGATGCAGCTACGTAACATTTGGAGAATTAATAGATGTGTAATAAACTAATTAAGAAATCCGAAGGTAAACGGAAGTAAGACGTAGACTGGAATAGTGGCCAGTGAAATGTTACAGATGGAAGAAGACGGTCGTGGTGGACAGGGAGAGTGTGAAAGGATGACGAGAGGCAAGATACGATAGGGTGAGGATAGGTTAGAATTGATTTGATAGATTTTTGTCGTATTTCCGTGCGCGTCAACTACTTCGGTCATTAGTACCGTTAGTGTAGAGAATGTTTTTTTCTCGGGAGATGGCGGTGAACGTCCCCCGATGGATGGCGAGATCCGGCGTCGACCAACCGTCGGCTAGTGGGGTTTCCCCCTAACCAGGACTCTCCCACCAGCGGGGCACCGCCCCAGACAGGACAAGCTCTAAGCTCCCGACCGGTCTCCCAGAATATGTGGAAGTGTAGTGTGTGTGTGTGTGTGTGTGTGTGTGTAAGGGGAGAGGATAGGGCAAGAAAGAGGAAGGAAAGATCAATGAAAGATCTCGCGCTGTCCATGGCCCGTTTGTTAGGGTACTGCTCCGGCATTCGCCTGGTGTTGATCGGAGAAACCACGGAAAACTACTGATCAGAGCAGCTGGTCGTTAGAATTCTCCTCCAGACAGCGACTGAATTCGACCTAGCTGAAAAGCTAGTGTCGAAAATCCTGCCGCCGTGGGGAGTGGGAACCTAGGACCTCCCGGTCAGAGGCGCTGCAGTGACATCAGTTGATGCACTGAGCTACTGTTCCCGGTCATGGGCTAGAATCGGCATCGATGACAAAAAGGTGCAAGAAAGGGAGAGGCGGGGCGGGGCTAGAAAACACTAGGGCAAACAAGGAGAGACACGCAGACGGCCGTGGTGGACAGAGGGAATATATCTAGGAAGGACCATAAGCAGAGGGCCGTGAGAAGCGGGGCGGTGTGGACGGGAAGAGGCGCAGAGGAGTGGGCGGCAGCTGCGGTGGGACACACGTCGTCCGCTCGGGTTGCAATCAATAAAAAAGCAGAGGCAGTTCAGTTCCTGTTGCTGCGCCCAGCTGCGGGCGCGGGGCGCAGGCCGCACGGCCAAGGGGAAGCCGCCTGCCATGCATATTCCATGATCGGCCGGTGCAGTGCCGCGTCGCCAAGGACGACGACGAGACGACGGTGGCCGCCGGACGGGGTGGGGATGACGATCCGGCCTGTCCCACTCCGCCCTCCCCGCTCTGTCCCACCCCGCCCTTTCCCCCCAGCCCCACTCTGCCCCACCCCTCAGTACTCTGCACCGTAAATATTTGGCACCACAGCGTCTCTCCCCTCACGCACAACTACGCGTCTTAATTACAAAATTCATGAAAAACAACAATTAACTTGTAATCTAGAATATTCACTTGTAGTTCACGTCTAACCGCGGCATCTGGTACGCATTTTACCAATACTATAATAAATAATATATCCAAAACAATCTACTTGTATAATACTAATTACCATCAAAATATCTTTGAGATAATTAAACTATGTAAACTATTCCTCAGGCAAACCACAAAGCAAGAATACAATTTTATTCCTCATCAATCAATTCTTGGGTTGACGATTTTAATACTCCTATTACATTCAACCCACCCTTAATTTCAAGAACACACCACTTTACCTGACCAGCCTCAAATATTTTGCGGTTTACACATCTTGGGGGCGTGCCCCACGTCCAGCTTTTCTCGTCCTGCAAGTATCCTCCCGTAGTGGAGCGACCACTACGATAGCTTTCCGCCTCTGACATCCCGAGTTCAAATTCATGCAATATTTGTTTTGAAAAAGCTGTTTGTGGAAAGTTTTGTCATGTTTTCATGCTTCTTCTTCCTCCAATGCAGTATTTTAATCTATTTCCTCCTTATCATTACTCATTAACGCACAGATAACCTTCATCCTACGTCACGAGCCAGTAAGTTTCCTTTTGGTACAAAATGCGACGATACTAAAATATATTTATTATATTTTTGTTTTCGCCACCACTCTTTTCCTTAGGCACTAAATCAATTAGTTTAATAATAACAATAATAATAATAATAATAATAATAATAATAATAATAATAATAATAATAATAATAATAATAATAATAATAATAATAATAATAATAATAATAATAATAATGTCTTCATTACTGGCGAGGCTCAGGCCGTAAGGTCTGCACTTTCGCCTAACCATTTAAATATTTCCATTTACATAATTATAATTGAGACGTTCGGGCGGAGATAGTGATAACTGACATTTCACATTACTTACGAAATTGCAACGATCGTATTAGCGGAAGTGTGCTACACATAATTAATGAAACATAAATTATGAATGTATTTTCATTGTCAATTTTCTGGATTCTAAAGCTAACATGATATAAAGAGACCCCATGTTTCTTATTTACAAGAGAGCCGTTGTAAGACAATTTTAGTTTTGTAAAATGTCAGAAGTTCTCGAATACCCGAATGCTTCAATTGTGAACAAATTTAAAGAGAAAGGAGGGCATATTTTACATTTATATTTATATTTATATCAGGAATGCAAAACTAGGGACCATCCCGGCCTACGCCTTAAGCGATTAATACACGTATAGGTGATATTTTCATATAAAGAAGAGGTTTTGAGGCGTCAAGTTCCCAAGTTCCCCAGTAGAAGTTAAGTCGCCACTTCCAGTTGTCTTGTATCATCTCGCTTCTCCTTCTCTTGCTTTTTCTCCTACCTCTCGAATCGGCTCCCCTCCCTCCTCACGCTATCCTGCCGTCCTGCCCATGAATAAATATCAACATTCATAAAACCTCCAACAGCGCTCGCCGAGCCCCCTTTTTACCGATTTACAAACTATTTTACACGACGTGGAAGGCGATCGATGGGCAAGTCTCACGATGGACGTACACCAGAGTCAAACGGATATCGACCGCGACCCTTATTTTAGAGAGTTGCTTTGCATTTTAGGAGATATGTGAAGTGGCTCATCAATGGGTTTATTAGGGAAGTAGAGTTGTGTCTTCAAAGGAAGAACACTAAGAGTTAATGATAACCTGGTATTTCATTCACTGCAAATAGTGGTATATTATCATGCTGATCCTTTAAACTGGGTAAAATATAACTACAGTTAATTTTTGCTTGTGAATTGTTAAACCGCGTGAAAGTCGAAAATTTGCAGAATAATATTTTTATTTTATTTTATTTTATTTTTGCCTCAATGGTAAGAGGAAATAATTTGTTTTGATAGTCTATTAGATTAGATTACACTGATTACTAATTCTGCAATTAAGTTTGAAAATTTGGTGGCAGAATACACTAACTAAACATTACAGAACTTAACAGCTATACAAAACTTACAAACTTTACAAATTAACAAGAACATTTCATCCTGTAAGCTTTCACAGGACTCCACTTCACCACACTTCACTTCACTTCACCACATTGCTAATCACTGAGTTTTAATATGTTTCTTATTCACTCGCTACTTCACTCCACTCCACTACACGTCACTGCACATAATTAATAATACTAATAATAACAATAATAATAGTGCAACATATTTTACATAGGATATCCCTTATTTAATAATATTAAAGATATATAATACACATATCAACATATAGGAATTTAATTTATTTTTAAATTTGATCAGGCTTTGAGGAAAGGGATCAAAGATTGTCACAGGCAAACCCTTCCAGTCTCTAATGGTTCGATTCGCGAATGAATATTTCCCAACGCCCATTTTCTTGTCTGGACTTTGTGCATGTGATCGGCTCTGCCGAAATGTGTAGGTTTGCCTAATCAACTTTGAATTTCTTTCCACGCTTGAAAGCCTGAGTACGCTTTATACATAGCATACAGACGCAACTTCATTCTCCTTCTTTCGAATGGCTCCCATACTTCTTTATTCCTGGTACCCTTGAAAGGAAATTTTGATGCTCTACGCTGGACCTTTTCTAGATATCTTTGCTGCAAAATTCTGTATGGGTCCCAACATATGTAATTGTGATATACTAGTGATATAGTGATACATACTAGTAATATAATAGTGATATACATAATAACATATATAATAGTGAATATAAGGGATGGCTAGTGGTGGTAGTATAAGCAATATGGAATTATGAAATTTGTTTCTTCCTGGGGCTTTTTCCAGCGGATTCCGATTCCGGCTATCCGCGCCTAGTACCCACTATATCTCTCATGGGGACACATACTAACATTTACACTAGACACATATGCAGGCCCCTCGGCTTGTAGTCAGCAAACTCACAAGGCCTTCCGCGACAACACACATACATGAAAGACATGTGACAAACAGCCATGCCCTCGGCGGGATTCAAATCAGGGAACCTTTAGACAGAGGCGCTGAGTCAGCACATGCTCTAGCCCCCACGGCCATTCAGGTCACGAATAATGAAATGTAAATAATAGAAAGATATTTATTTCGGAACTTCCTTCCCTCGCGTAAGTCGGACACGAAGTCCTTTTATCATCACAAATTTGGCATCAAGTGACACCAACATTTCAGAGTCACATAAATAATAAGAATCACAGTATCCAAAAGGGGAGAGTGGAGATTTGATTTCCCTTCGGAAATGCATTTCCATCGCCGTCTTCTTTTTTTTTTACATTTTCTAAGATCACTAACACTAAATACTAACTACATATTCATCTATATTAAAAATAAAATTACGCAAGTGAGTACTTGAAGACATATTATAGTTGACTGCAGGTTAACGCTTTCTTGTGCCAAATATACATACAATAATAATTTAAATAAATTATTTAATTTAAATAAATATACATACAATCATAATCTAACAATCAATAATTTACTCATTGACTGATATCATGAACTGTACATTTTCATGTGCTTAAAATTTATTTTGATAACAATTGTTACAAAAACAAACATTTTAAAAAAAATATTAGGTAGGCTTTCCTATTGAAAGGTAAAGAAATACTTATTAATTTATATTGATTTTACTATTTAAAATGAATACAGGTACAAACGACCTTAATCATTTATTCTAATTGTTACAAACGTTAGTAAATATGTTTTATTTTACTAGCTTGTTGCAACGAATTTAAATCTTGTAAATCATGATATTCACCCAAAAACTAACCTCAATATTTCAACTTATATTCAAGCCACGACATTCTCTCGTAAGATGAAGTGTTGTACTACAGACACTTACACCAGTATAAAATTTCTTCCCTTGCAATTTCCATTTGTAAACCCCATCATAAACATCACTTCGTACATTTTTCTCATGCCCCAATTCTCGAACAGCGTCTTTCTCTAAACCACACCATTTAAGAGGTGTACATTTATCCTTTCTTTATGGCACACTTTTTAACCTGAAGAATAAAACCACATCCCCGCACAAAAAAGTGTCCGCCTGTACGTACGCCCAAGAACGTATTTCGCTCAGGTAGAAGAACGCTCGTCCGACATTAGTCATTTGAAACCGCTGTCTACGAAGCACCGCCTTCGGGAAGGAAAATAGTTTAATAGCAGACGGGCTGGGCGGGCACTGCGGGCGAGCCACAGTGGCACGAAATGTAAACAAAAACTCATCTCAGATTCTGGAGCAAGCAAGGCGCAAGTAGAATAATTAACTAACTAAATACATAAATAAATAAATAAATAAATAAATAAATAAATAAATAAATAAATAAATAAATAAATAAATAAATAATAAATATAAAAATACATAAATAAATAAATAAATAAATAAATAAATAAATAAATAAATAAATAAATAAATAAATAAATAAATAAATAAATAAATAAATAAATAAATAAATAAATAAATAAATAAATAAATAAATAAATAAATAAATAAATAAATAAATAATCATGGATCAGCAATAGTCATTTATTACTGGAACTTACACTACCACATTGAAATCCCTTTCGGCAACCAGTACCAAATAAAAAAATAAATACCGATGATGAACTTGGCTACATTGGTAGATGTAGAAAGTTGCATAGCATTCCAGCCTTTCAACCTTTTTTTTTTTCCTTTCTCCAATTTGGCGTTTTCTCTAAGCGAGCAGTTTTGGCGTGTTTCGGCCCATTGTGTAACGCAGCCGGTGGCAGCGGGGGAATGAGGTGGGAGAGCTGCGGGAGAGGAAGAGGGAGGAGGATGGAGAGGGGGAGGAGTCGAGAACGCGGCGGAACGGGAGGCGGCCTCCGGCAGTCGCCGGGCAGTAAGGCTCGAGAAAGAGGACGGGAGGTGCGTCTTGCAACCGCCCGAACTTGCACTGCCAACTGCTGACGCTTGTCGGCCGGGTGCAGGCCAAACAGCTTCTTCACCACCTCTCAGATCGCGGTTCGAATTCCGGACCATGTATGTCGAAGTTTCATATTTGACCTAAAGAGTCATTATAATTGCGGACAATGAAATTCGTACTACAGACGTGGTTGTTAGTTAGTTAGTTACTGCCTTTTTTTACGTGGCGAGACTCGGGCCATCAGGCTCGCTCTTCCGTCTAATTCACGCAAATTTCACTACGCTCCTTTCACCACCTAGCGGAGAAAGGAGGTATTATCTTGGGCGACGAAACAGGCGGGACTCAATTTTGCTCAGATGCTTCTATTAGGCTTGAGGATATTTTACATGCAGTAGATCTACTACAAGGGACAGCCGGCTTTACTTCATCTCCGAAGGAAGGCGTACGAAGGATTTTTTCGCCCTTGTTCTTAATTATCAGGAAAATTTACGTAAAATATAAAAATCTTGTACATTAAGAGTTGAAGAGTTGTCACAGGTAAAAAAGTAGACTAACCATCTTCTTCGAATGATGAGAAGCGATGTTTACAAATAAAGGAATGAAAAAACGTGAGCAGAGACGTGATCTGTGAAAATGAAAGATTTATTCTAGTTCTTTGACGGTTCCGCTATGATTCCTCCCACTATTGGGTTATTTCTCCCCTGCACGTTGATTCCTTCCTTACTTCAATCATCGGCGGTTCCACTGTTATTTTAGCTCTTTTCGCCTCAAACACTATCCGCTCCTCTATTTTGTTCACGGAATATTTCAATGGAAGGTGAGGCTAGAGATTCTGAAGACAAGAAGAGACACGTGAAGGGTATTTTGAAAACTGATGGGGAATACAGAGGGACACAAGAATAAACATTAGCTTTACAGTATTTTTATTTGTTCATGTAATAAATATTTTTGATTTAAATAGTTAATTTTCACACTATATTACCCACAGACAGTTCTCGGTTATTCGGTTTCAATGAAATACTTTTGGATATGGTAGCATTAACATTCTTTCTTTTAGTGAAAGTGCACATAATTCTGTATGTATTTACTAGATACGTATTGTCATGTTTGTGATGGGCTTCACTACCAAAATTTTGCTAGGCCGTTTATACCTGCTAGGTAAATTCATTTACTTTCAAAATATGCCGTTGCCTGGTTTCTACATCTGCGATAATAGAAAGTCACATGAACAAGTGTCTTCTTTAAATTAACTACTTCAAAAATTTGCACATCATAAGATAAAGTTAAGTTATCGTCAATCTAGTACATCAAATAAAATCGATTCAAGTTGTGCCGGAAAGGCTCGACATATGTAAGTGCCTCGAAACTTCAGAGAAAAGGGTTCTCTAAAACAGTTCAAAAAGAGGAAACTGCACGAATCGGGTTAAAATAGTGCCAATCTTACGTGAAGAAATTATACGAGTTGGGCGGGCGAGCGGGCCGGGCGAGCGGGGCGGGCGAGCGGGGCGGGCGAGCGGGGCGGGGAGCGGGGCGGGCGAGCGGGGCGGGCGAGCGGGGCGGGCGAGCGGGGCGGGCGAGCGGGGCGAGCGGGGCGGGCGAGCGGCGGGCGAGCGGGGCGGGCGAGCGGGGCGAGCGGGGCGGGCGAGCGGGGCGGGCGAGCGGGGCGGGCGAGCGGGGCGGGCGAGCGCGGGCGAGCGGGCGGGAAGGAGCGGGGCGGGCGAGCGGGGCGGGCGAGCGGGCGGGCGAGCGGGGCGAGAGGGAGCGGGGCGGGCGAGCGGGGCGGGCGAGCGGGGCGGGCGGGCGGGGCGAGCGAGCGGGGCGGGCGAGCGGGGCGGGCGAACGGGGCGGGCGAGCGGGGCGGGCGAGCGGGGCGGGCGAGCGGAGCGGGCGGACAGGCGGGCGGGCAGTGCGGATGGAGTGGGCGGGGCGGGCGGTCGCCGGGGGCAAGGTAAAAGCAAGAATAGTGCTGAGCTATCTTGGGGGCCTGCCCTCACCTGTAATTATTGCACGCAAATGCGATGATTGATTACAACACCGCGTTCTGGGCTGATGTCGCCGGCGGCGGCGGCGGAGGAGGGGACGATGGTGATCAAGGCGGTGAAGCGTGTGCGTACAGGAGAAGGTGATGGAACAGACAAGAGGCGTTGAATTTCGGGTGGAGCATGTATGAAAAGTTGCAGAAAGTTGTTGAGGCGAAGATAAAGACAAGTGTATGTGTGGGTTTATGGAAAGAATACTTGTATGCGAGTTCGGCTTGGATGTGATTGATTGAGATTACCTATAAGATGAATACACAGGGGTGTATGTGAGCATTATGGCGTTAACGTATTAGAAACACAGATTACAGGCAAAATGACTGAGGTGAAGCAAGTCGAGGGTCACAGTCCTAAAAATTGATTCGCAAGGAGAAATGACAATGATAGATTATTGATATAAATAATCCTTCGAATACTGTAAGAAGATGGTATATTAATGAAAAAGACTGCCTTTCGAATATTGAGATGAAAATAGAACAATATTAATAAGTTACTTTTTCCATTTTCAATATCAAATATCAATGCTGAATCTTAATGATTACGCAGATTTTTAGTAAAATACTAAGTGATAAAATATTATGCATTTGCCAAACATTGAAAAATAGTTGGTGCAGGGAAGTAAAAGCATTATTGTATTACTACTTTTGAATTGATTTCTGTGGATGGAAAAACGTATCATAAATTTTACAAAAGTAATTGAAACGGTTGAATTTGATAGAAGTGAAGATAAAGCTGAAGTGTCAGCAATATTTGCGGTGGACTGAGTGCATTGAACGATGGATGGTGGTTGTTGGAAATCATACAAATGCTGAAGAAGAAGCCGAGATGTCGTGCTCCAGGAAATGCTTCTACGAATCTTGAACTTTGGGATGAACTTTAGAATCTAATTGAAAATTTCCTTTCTAGGCAAGGCATTGTATTTGAAAAATGTATTGTTCGATTAATAAACATTAATGTAGAGTGAACATTTTGTTCGTTATTTTGCTTTCACGTTTAGTAATCGAAAAATAAGCAATATAAGCTTACAAATTAACAGTTTCAAAATTTATCCTCTAATTTTTTAAATATTGAAAAGTAAGTTACAGGAATACGATTAGATTATTGTTTTGCAATTAATTAAAACAACTAGGGATTGTCTGGACAGAGGTACATCTAATACTCTTACAACTAACGACCGCTGACAGATTGTTTCTCTACTGAAGTGTAAAGAAATTTAGATATGAACAATGAAATATATTTGAGTGGAGTAATGACATGGAATAGACTAAAATGCCGATATTAAAAACCCAATCATTGTAATTAAATGTTCATATAATATGAGAAATAAAAATAGATAATATTGCCAGAAGTGACACGTTTTATAATACAGGTTTTCTGAAATTTTTAAATTTTCTGAAATATCTAAGTGTAGTGGTTTCTTATCAAACTTTTCATATAATTTAGCCTTTAGGATGATGATTAAGAAGTAGGCTCTGAAATGTTTATGCCTACTAGTTTCCTTTCCTAATGATGTTTTCTGGAAGCATCTTTTCTACATCAATTATTCATAAACGGAACAAGATTTTACACAGGTTCTTCTTGTGAATTTCTTGTAGAAGTGCAATGTTTTCTTTGTTATTGTTTACCATTTTCAAAATTATTTATCTATATTTTTCTTCTCATAGTGCTATCAAATGCCGCATGAACTAATTATTGTTTTAATCTCACGATGATATGTCAAAGGTACCCTCACCATACGGATTACATTGGGCTGATATCGAACCCGTACGAAAGCTTACCATTCCTGATTGAATTTGCATATTCTCTTTGTGTCGGACACAAACCTCTGACCTTCTACCTGTCAAGTACTGACTAGTCAGATCGTAATACAATACACGACAAGGAGTATTAGCAATGCAATGAATGCATCTCCTCAAAATAATTATTATCAAACAATTCTAAACTTCGTTAAAATGTCAAATCTCTAGTATTTGACAACGACTACATTACGTAGGATGGTTCCTTGCGCAATTTGATTATTTGATGACTTAATTTTATCACACGTATCCAAGTCGCAATTAATTTACATTTCCCAAGCGTGATATGACACACCACAATTTTCCGTCTTTCGAAAATCCACCAACTTCAAACCTGGTTTGAACACGCAAACTCTGAATTTGGAAGCCTATTTTGTCATCCCCACCAATTGGGGCGCGGTTTAGCTCGAACTCGGCTCGCTGAGTGATACTTGTGGATTTGATAGACCCTCCTGTATCGGACATCAGGTGTTTTCGTCTGCTCAACAGTCACTGACTAATATTGCCTTAAAGAAGGCAAAGTCACAGTTCAAGAATGTAATGGATACCCGCATGTAAAATATACAGATAGTCCGCATTACAGACCAAAGTTCGTTGCCAGCATTACTTCAATATCTTTGTTTCTATATTTGTCTTTTCGTCGTGCCATAAATATCGTGTTTCGTGGAGGCAGGTGGTCTGTCAACTAATACATGCAGAAAAGTACTGAAGCACAGCTGTCAACAGTGACGTTTTTTCACTCTATTCAGCAAGGAACAAAGAAGGCGTTCTCTATCTTTTGTAAAGTATACTAGTGCATGAATTATTATAAAAAATGGGATTAATAAGATACAAAACCCGTAGAGTAATAAATCTATTTACTTACATTTTCTATGTATACGGACGCTCATTTCTGAGTTTTTAAAAATATTATACTGTAAACAATTTTACTATATTTTGTTACTTACTACCGTATACAACGCACCATGTAAACTTCAATAAATGAATAAAAGCGTGAGTCTTGAACTAAAATTCCGCGGAAGTAGTTGCATAATTTCTTTGATACATGTGTGTCTCCTCCCATTTTTTACGTGCTAGGGACGCCCATGTTTATTCGTAGTCCTCCTGGCAAACGTTAGCAATTTGTTACCGCAAAGCTCAGTTTGGCCGTTTGAAAAAAAAACAAAAAAACAGTAGCGTATCAAGTGTCTCATTTGTGTATTTAGCGATTATCTCCGTCTAAAAAACGCAAGAAGCAACCCGATACCAGGGGGCCTTTTCGGTCGACGGACGCGCCATCTGGGATGGCGACTCGGGCCGGCGCCGCCCACCGCTCTCGAGACACCTGACCCACGCCCGCCGCGTTGCCGGAGCCATTGTTACGCGGCGGCTACCGGATGCTGCGAATCAGAGATGGTTCGCGGCGCGAGGCGAAGTGGGCGGGGCGGGACCCGCAACGCCCCGTGGGCGGTGGAAGGAACTCGCGAACGCCCACAAGGGGCAATGACTGCGTCCGGCAAAAACTCACGGCTGTCGCAGGAGCGAGTGGTTTTTTTTATGACAGATACCTGTTATATCCGCAGGAAGAAGGAGTTCAGTGACTCAAATGCCCTACAGATAAACATATCACACTTTAATTAAAGAAACTTTGGCAAACAAAATATATGTTGCACAATGGTTAGTGCACAACAGCTCGCGGAGGTGCGGCATCAAGGTGTTCGGAAGATGGTGCACACGAGAGCAGAACCTGTGCGCAGCTTCATATGAGCGGTGCTCGCTGTGCTGTTGGTCCTGGCTTATATAGCCAGACAGGAAGATAAGGGAGAGAGCAATGCCCATTCGATAATACTTCCTCTTCCATAGACAGCGCGAAGCGGGGCGATTTGATTGAATATTAGTGATCCCGGGCGTGTCATCTCCTGAGGTTATTAGTCCCGTAGGTGTAGTGCATACCGTCAATCGTCGCCGTCATGACCTTTCTAGTATATGTACCCGCCGTCCCGCCCCCCTCGACCCCGCCGTCTCTTTCGCTCCGACATCTTTTCGATCCACCTTCCTCTTCAACTAAGTCCTTCCGTTGGTTGGTTGGTTGTTAGTGATTCCAGGCGCGTCAAATTTGAGGTCATTAGTCCCATAAGTGTAGTGCATAGTTTCCTCGCGAGGTGGTGATGAACTTCCTCCGTTGGATGGTGATATACACCGCAGACCTACCGTCGGCTAGCAGGGTTTTCTGCAACCAGGACTCTCCCACCAGCGTGGCACCGCCCCAGCCTTGACAAGCTCTAAGCTCCCGACCGGTGACCCGGAATATGTGGTAGTGTAGTGCATGTTAGTGTAAGTGTGTGTGCAAGGGGAGAGCATAGGACAAGGAAGAGGAAGGACAGTTCGCGCGGGGTCCGTGGCCCGTTTGGTAGGGTACTGTTCCGGCATTCGCCTGGTGTTGATCGGAGAAACCACGGAAAACTACCGATCAGAGCAGCCGGTCGCTAGAATTCTTCTGCAGACAGCGAGTGAATTCGACCTAGTTGATAAGCTAGTGTCGAGAATTCTGACACCGCCGTCGGGACTCGATCCCAGGACCTCCCGGCCAGAGGCACTGTAGTGACATCAGTTGTCGAGAAGCGCTCCCCACTACTGGTGCGGGGATACCACAACAGCTAAAGCATCTTTCCTCTATATACATACATATACAAATAATACGTTAAGGAAAGTTGATGGTTTGGTGTCATTTATAAGAAACCATTGACACAATTAATTCCTTAATTTGACTTCTTTTGGAGAGGGAATTACGCTCCAGTCCTGCATCAAACTGATATAAAGACGATCATAATAGCAGTTTGCTTACTATGATATACTGAAAAAAAACAGGAGCACGTGCAAAACGCACGTGTAAACACTCTTTACCATTGTGTTTAACAGAAGGGAAGCATTTTAGGCTCTTAAAACGCGGATTTCATGTTGCCAGACAGACAGGCGTTACGTACATATTGTATGCCGTAATCTGTATAATAAGACCTTGTTGGATATTATAGTTAATTTTTGGTCACATCATAGCTTGGGTTGTCATTAACGTTCAAAGTTGGTTCCAGCTTGAAGCTACTTTAATTTTTAAAACGATTTATAAAGTTAGAAATGACAAATCCTCCTAGACTACATTACATAGCCTAAATTCTAATTATAACAACCGTTTGGATTCATATGATCAAAATGTCATTTGGAAGCTGAGAATTTACTATTCGCGTCATTTTTGTCCTTTTACCATCCTAACAGAGTTATATACAATTTAAAAGATGTAATAACTAAACACCATGTTGCCCCAGAAATTAATTGGCAAATCTACTAACAACGAATTATAATGGGTCCTGGAGGAATTGTGGAGCCAATGAACTCTATTGGCTTCGTGAAGATTTACATTGCTAGTATTCCACCACTAGTTTTCAAGTCCTCTTCTTGTAGTAATAATAAACATATCATCTTATTGAGTCTTAAAGAGAATGAAGAACTCATGGTGAATGAAATTTGTGACTAGGTGCTCCCTGGGATCAAAAATATTTTTAAATGTATAACGTAACGCGTAGATGCTAGAACTCACAGCCAGAGTAATGGAAGTTTGGCAGAATAGAAAACGTGAAATAAAAATATTCAGAACGAATGAACCACTGTAAATTTGACATGGAAACATCACGATTTGAACCGTTGAAGCTTGATTGGGAAGGTATTCTACCTCCAAGATATAGAACAAATAAAAGAGCACTTTTTACTTGCACAACGCTTTATTTCCTGGGCAATATACGAACATCATCGTATTCGGCAAATATGGACCTCATCGTATGATGTGAGAGTATGGGCAATTGTAGCCCATCCTTAAAAACTGAGTAAGAAGTACGAAAATCAAACAATTTGAAAAATATCAACGAAATTTATTACATTAGATGTACAAAAATTTAATTTATATAGCAAATATTTTTATTTCCCTATAAAACTTCTTGCATTACCCTGGCTCTATTTCTGGGTTCGTCAATGGGTAACATTACTTCTCTTTGATTCATTTAGTTGTTTTGCAGATATATCAATTTGTCAATTTACTAGCCTGTCTACAAGTAGTATTCTGTCCGGTGGTCTCTCTGAAGTCTGTGTGTATCTGTCGGTTCGTCTATGTTGTATGTTCATGTTTGTGTTTCCTTATTTCTCTCCCCCTCTACCTCTTTCTAATTTGACTAGAAAATTCTGTTTTACTACTTACAATACGAGCCACAAATCGACTTTATGTAACGCGGCGTCCACTAGTCAAATTGATGCAAGGTTCAAGTCTGCAGAGCGAGCCCTTGAGCTTTACGCACTGTGTACCGGAGACATGGGCAACGGCGATGAGATTCAAAAGTATGGAATCTTGGAACAGTATTCTTTCCCAGAATTTATCAATACTGTAACTCTAATTCCAAAATAGGTAAGCAGTAGCGGTTGGGCAATATGGGAAGGAAGAGATGATTTCGTGGAACCAGAATATGGAAACCGTAAAATTCTGAGATAAACGTGACACGAACTCCCATCGCTTCCTGTTAATTTCACGAGGAAAGGAATTAGGATTCAAATAGAACTGCGGTACATAAAGGTTGCTTCCACGAGGAGATATTGGAACATTCGGTATATGGGTCACAGCCAGCAAAAAGGTAATGAGAATACGTAGCTTTGATCTAGCTAGAAAATACCTCGCAGAAAATCTTACAAAACGAGGTAAAATCCAATAATTGGCAAAGCGAAGGTACAGAATTTGATTCACGAATCAGGGTCACCGTTCACTGGAAACCAAATCATTGCCTAAGCTGGGGGGATGTTCTAAAACCTAGTTTTCATTTTCTTCTGCATCGTAGTCCTCACTGAGGCGAAGAGAACGGAGGAGGAATAGGACCCTGTAGAACTTGCTTGAGAAACCTCAGAGCTGGTAGTCACAAAAACCCACGTAGCTGATAGAAATATTGTAATGTAATGCTGATGGAGTACGGGAAAGAGTGTAGCTGAATGAAGTAAAGAACCGGGAAACAAAGGACTATCGACGAAAACAAGATAAAACTTGTCATATCTACTTTATATTGCAAATTGAAAAATGATGAGAAAAATGAGCCAGTGTTGATTGCATGAAATCAAAAACAAATATTAAGAACTTCGAGACAACGTCTCGACGAAAAAAAACAAGTACCTTAAGTGAAAGTATTGACATATACTTAAGTTTCCTTAACATATTTTCCCCTTTCTATGTATTTTTATCGTTTCTTTATATCTCTGTCCTTTGAATCCTTCCACTCGTCTCACAGGAAACCACAGATCTACTCCCAGAACGAGATAAAGACGCAACGATTTGGAGAACGACAAAGAATCGGGACATTGGAAACAGGGTCATCAGCAGTGCGGAGACGTTCCGTAGCAAGGGTCCTCGGTTCTTTGTGCGAGCACGGACGCGGCGCGGTGGACCGTTGGAGACGGACCTTGTGGGGCGCAGTCTTGTTTCACAGAGGCTGGCGGGCGCCCTGGGCCGCTGATTCAATCTCCCAGACGTGACACTGCTAGATGTTAATCCGCAGAGGAGGGACGCTGGGACGCGCGCGCGTTGAATATTCACAAAGAGAACCCTCCGCCCCCAACCTCCACCCCTCCCCCTGCCCCCCACCCCCACCACCGCTCCTTCCCGGCGCAACTATTCTTACGTCGCGCTCGTACCGAGAATAATTGTCCGTCTTAAGCCTTCCGTTTTCTGACAAAGCTTAGGCGCATCTTGATAATGCACGGGCGTGTTTCTTTTATCTACAGGAGGGGCGCCGGGAGGGGGGACAACAAAGTGGTTCTGCTTCTTTTGCGGAATTCGTAAGGCGGTTGTTTTTGTTGGAGTTGGGGGCGGGGGGAGGAGTGGGGGAGGAAGTGAGAGCTTCAAAGGAAATGCGTAATGTGGCGCTGTGCATGTTCGCGAGTTGTGAGTAAAGGAGGCCGGCTGGCTGTGAGTGGTGAATGTAATGTATTTTCATTAATGTTGTGTTCTTTTAGGCCTCTGGAAAAATACAGGAGGAAATTTAATGTTGTTTTTTTAATGTTTTACTGTATGCTCCACAGTACAATGTAATCAAGATGTAATTATTTTAAGTTTCTTATAACATGGTTTAAAATATGAGTATTTTATGTTATGTTTTAATACTTTCAGTGTAAGCTAGAAGTATATAGACCCCTTTGAGAGAATACGCATTGAAAATATCAATGCCGTATCGTAACTGATGAACTAGTAGAATTCAATAGTAGTATTCAGTAGAATTCTTTAGCAGAATTCATTTAGATGTATGGTTTGCCTATTACAATGATTTATACCTGCATAGTGTACGAGTATATATTTTTGTCAGTTTCAGCTTATGAATGGGAGCATTTCTTTTGTCATGTCACATGTAGTTAATGCGAAATATAATAATATGGAAAAGGAAACCAAACCAAAATATTTAATTTACGTATACTTAAGAGCACTATATTGAACAATTATATTTAGAAAATATCAGTGAATGGATTATTTTTTAAACTCACAAAACAATTAAAGATGGTCTTCTTGAGCCCACCTCGTTAGTTCATTTTGTAGAATTATTACGTATCCCGCCAGCCAGCAGGGCAGCGATATTTAAGGGACTAATGCTAACAGTTGACGCGGACGGAATCACTAATCAACACATAAACCAATCTTCATAGCACCAATCTGGATGCATGTGGTTGTTTATAGTGAACGGTTGGTCACCTTACGGCGCGTCAATTTTGTTCGTTGGCAGGAAAAAGCTCACTACTTCCCAAGAACAGGATATTCATTTAGTTTAACAGACGACTTTCATCGTAACGCAGGTGGCTTTCAGAGGTCTGAAGAAAATTTGAATCATCTGTGTACTTAACTGGCCCTCGTGGTTTAGGTCATTGGTTTGCGTGTTTGCTTTCCATGGCGCGACCCCGGGTTCGATTCCTGGTCGGGCAAGATTATACTGTGCACTTTCCTTGCAATGTCCTAGTATATGTTGATTTGTGGTGAAGAGAAAACACTCCTGAGGTTGGGAAGGCCAGAATGTGGCGTGGGGATGTCTTCGTGCTAACCACACGTACCCCCTTAACCCATGACCACGAAGACGGGACGCTGCTGATAGGTCATGGCCCGTACGCGGGCTGTCCCGTCTAGTACAGATAGACAGTGAACGTAGCGGTTGTAGAAACTGTGCGGAGCAGACGAGACTGTTCACAATAAAAGCGTTGATAGAAGATGTTCAATTATTTAAGAAAAAGTTTATGAATTCTCCAGTGCACCTCTCGAGTTCACTGCTCGTCCTCTTTGATGGAACGTTTAATTAAATAAAAAACCCGACTCCACAATGCACTTGAACGAAGCAGCTACACATTACAGGAAGACAATATTTATTAGATAGCAAGAAAGTGTTTATATCAATTATAAGTAACAATTTATTAAATGTTCAATTTTTGTGAAACAATGTTCGTACTAGGATAATGATTGAAATCGGGCACACCTTAGATAGATCAAAACAAAAAATACCTATAACATTTTAAGAACAATTACAAATACTTTAATTTGTTTCTTTTTGTTCTTAGCTTTTTTTCTTAGCGGTAACTAATATAGTTGATACTGAATATTTACATGCTGCTCTTAAGTAATACATAACAACTTAACTAAGGATATTCAAAGCGCTGAGACAGCTTTGACAATAAATAAAAGAATTTTTCAATTAAATTCGCAAGTACGGTAACTAAAACAGTCGATACTGTACCTTTACATGCTCCTCTTAAGTAACACACAAGTAAACAAAGAAAATTCAAAGAGTTGACAAACCTTTGACAATAAATTTTAAAAAAACTTGTCTTAATTTGTTTTAATTAATCTTAATTTTTAAAAAATCTTAATCAATTAAAGTTTCAAGTACGATAGCTAAAACAGTTGATTCTGAATCTTTACATGCTCCTATTAAGTAACACGCAACTTAACAAAGAAAATTCAAAGCTTTGACAATACATTTTTTAAAAAATCTTCAATTAAAGTTTCAAGTACGGTAACTAAAACAGCTGATACTGTATCTTTACACGCTCCCCTTAAGCAACACGAAAGAACTTGAGAAAGAACATTCGAAGCGTTGACAAAGCTAGCCAGGAGCGCTTGCGAGGGAATTGTCTAGCGCAGCACCCGGTTTCACTCATCGTCCTCCTAGCAGCGGAGCGTTCAATTAAGGAAGGGCCGCTGCAGCGCTCATTCCGCTGCTGCGCGCATCGGGGCTTCGCGCAGCGGATGAGATGGCCCGGGATCGAGCCCCGGCGCCGTGCGCGGCATGCTCATGTTATAGACCGGGTGCCAAGCATGCTACCGCCCCACAACAAGGAATGGCGGTTCAAAATGAATGTTTTAGGGTTACTTTTTTTTCTCACTTTAAATTTAGCTTGGCGGTTAGAACAGTTAAAAATATCGGGTTAATGAAATAATGCTCAATTGTTTGAAATGTGTTAGACCAAAAATACTGTTTTTATTGTTATAAGAGGATGGCAAATTATTTTTTATATGCTAGAAAAATACGAAACGTATGTACAATTTTATACATTATATGCAACATAAAACCGGGAAATGTGGCTCAGTGCATCATCTGGAATCACTGCAGTGTCTCTGACCCGATCTAGAGTTCGAGTCTTGAAAGTGGCAGCACTAGGTTGTCAACTACGTCGAATTCAGTCGCTATCTGCGGGAGAATTCTAGCAGCCGGCTGCTCTGATCGGTAGTTTTCCAGTGGTTTCTTCGATCAATACCAGGCGAATGCGGGAGCAGTACATTTCCAATCGGTTCACGGACCGCGAGTGATCTTTCCTTCCTCATCTTTGACCTATCCTCACCCCTTACTTACGCACACTTACAGTTATATGTACCACACTACCACATATTCCGGGAGACCGGTCGGGAGCTTAGAGCTTGTTTTCGCTGGGGTGGTGGGCAGCTGGGACGCTGGTGGGAGATACCTGGTTGGGGAAAATCTCTTCAAGCCAGTTCTTGCCAGTCAGGCGGGGAAGTTCACATCCACCTTTCACAATAAAACATGTACTGAACTTACGGAAACGATGACCTTAGTAGTTAATGCGCCCGGAATCACTAATCAATAGATCATGTTATGCGCCTAGTGTCCGGCGGTGGCTCCCGAGTGTTGTGGCTCGGCTGCCCCTCTGATGTCCACCTGACCACTAGGAGTAGCGGTTATAACAGAAATGAACCTTTTTATGTTATACTGGTTGTTTCACATTCCGTTTAACTCGGCTGTTACAACAGCTAAAAATTCCGAGTTAATTAAAGTAATACGTTTTGCTGCTTTTGTAGAAAAAGGCTTTAATATAGTTATATTATTTACTTCATCGTAGAAGGAAAATATATAATTTTACAAAAGTTTGGACTCCATTGCCTGTTTGCCCACATGTCCTGCTCAACTCAACTGTCCACATATCCAATTTTCGAAACACCTGCTTGCCCACGCACCCATTCATCTCCTCACCTACCCAACTATCCACCACCCACTTATCGCTCTCTGGGCCCCTTACGCCGCCATGTTTCCCATCCGCTCAACGGCCCTGTCGCTCAGCAGTCTGCCACAAGCCCAACCTTCTTCCTCTTATGAATCCGTCCTCTCCCTCTCTCTCCGTCCCTCTCTACCCCTCTCTCTCTCTCCTCCTCACTCTCTTCTTGTCTCTTTTCCACCCTACCTCTCTTCAACTCGCTCAAAGGGTCCGCCCGAACTTCCGTGAACTCTCTTCGTCCCTTCCTCCCTTTCTCTTTCTCCTCTTGAACAATCCCTGGCTTCCTTGCAATGTTCTCTAGTGCCCATGCTGCCCAACGTCTCTGTCGCCGTGCTTCCAGGCTCCTAACGGCCAGCGGCTGTACTTACTCATTACTGTAACACCCAGCGGTTGTCCCCGTCCAGGCTTATTGTTAATTGGCCTACCTGCAACCGGCTTGCCGGTGCGTTGTGTCTGCTTCGAGCTTGTCAACCACCCTCCCAAACGTGTTTGAAATGGGGTCCTCTGCACACCTACTCGTTCTCCACTCATTATTTATTCACTCACGGGTCCTTCTCTCTTAATTTTTTCTTAGTCTCCTTACCAGGACTCGATTCACTTATTATCATTACATTACTCGATTCACACATTATCATTTTATAAGTCAGTAGAATTTCCACCATACAATCGCCTCCTTCTCCCAAATTTCTTGCTTTATGTGGCAAAAAGGCAGAGGAAAAGGGACAACTTGCGGACTGTCCAGAAATTACTCATTGATCGACTGGGATATCAACCCCGGTTCCCAGAGGTGAGGAATTGACTTCCACACTATAGGTGGCCCCCTTTCTCAACATTCTCATCGACTCTGTAAAATGAAGGGTTCAGGAGAAGACACTGCTAATCCTCATTTCATAAATCTAAACCAAAGATCTTAGGCTGCAACCTAAAAACAAACATAATGATCAAAATTCTGAAAAAAACGTGCTCATAGAACTACAGTATTTGCGTAGAAAGTATCTATATGTATAAAGAAAATAAGAAGTATCTTATTTCTATATATATACAATGTTGTACTAAAACATTGTTTTTCATCGGGCTGACAAGAATTATAGTTGGGTTTACAGTTTGTTCCCCTGACCCTTTCATACGTTTTCTTTCCTTTATCCTATCCTCTCACAGGTACCGCTTTTCCGTAGTGCTTTGTCTCCACACTTCTACCCATACCCCTCTACACACTGACACTACACTTTCTCTTTATAGTATCTTCATTCACAATCCCCTCTCAGTCGCTCTGCCGAATCACACACTTGCAATTGCCTCTAGAGATCCGAAAATGTTGCTCCCGTTTCAGTTCGCAATTATTTCTACCCGTTCAACTTTTCTGTCATTTTGCACCTCTCTACCTCCGTGTATTTATGGCATTTCTCCACCGTTAAAATTCTCAACTCACTTCAGGCGCTGACTGGAGGAGAATTTTAACGGCGGGCTGCTCTGATCGGTAGTGTTCTGTGTTTTCTCCGAACAATACCAAGCGAATGTTAGAGCAATATACTAACAAATGGGCCACGAAACGCACTCGATCTTCCTTTCCTCTTCCTTGTCCTATCTTCAGACCTTACTTACCACATTTAACATTTACATGCACTACACTGCCACACAAGCCGGGAGACCGGTCTAGAGCTTTTCCCAACCGGGGTGGTACCCGGCTGATGGGAGATACCTGATTCGGGAAAACTCCCCTAGCCGACGGGCAGGTCGGCGCCGGATCTCGCCATCCTGCAGGAGTAGACCTCAACCACCTCCCGCAATAAAAGAAGCACTACACTTACGGGACTAATGACCTTGTCAGGTGACACGCCCGGAAATACTTTTTATTGATTGATTTTTTCGTGTTTCCGGGCGCATCAACTGCTTTGGTCATTAATCTCGTTAGTGTAGTGCATGTTTTTTCGCGGAAGCTGGCGGTGATTTTCCCCCGCTGGATGGCGAGATCCGGCGCCGACCTACCGTCGGCTAGTGGGGTTTCCCCCTAACCAGGACTCTCCCATCAGCGGGGCACCGCCCCAGCCGGAACAACCTCTAAGCTCCCGACCGGTCTCCCGGGATATGAAGTAGTGTAGTGCATGTTAGTGTAAGTGTGTAAGGGGAGAGGATAAGACAAGGAATAGGAAGGACAGATCGCGCGCGGTCCGTGGCCCGTTTGGTAGGGTACTGCTCCGGCATTCACCTGGTGTTGATCGGAGAAACCACGGAAAACTACCGATCAGAGCAGCCGGCCGCTAGAACTCTCCTCCACCCAGCGACTGAATTCGACCTAGCCGAAAAGCTAGTGTCGAAAATCCTGCCGCCGTGGGGAGTGTAACCTAGGACCTCCCGGTCAGAGGCGCTGCAGTGACATCAGTTGATGCACTGAGCTACCGCTCCCGGTCCGGAAATACTAATGAATCCAAATAACACCCACCTCATGCTCCGCTGATGCAACATTCGACCCGCCCACGATCTGTCTCCGGGCCTCCTCCCCTCTGTTTGGCTTCGCCGCTTGTCCCAGGGATTCAGACGGCGTCGCGACGTGTGCGTCGGGACGCCGGGGGCGTCGTTGTTCCACGGGCGTATCGCCTGGCGCATTCGCACAGAGTAAACGGTTGTTCGAAATAAATCTGCCGCCGATACCATCTCTACAGCGCTGCCGTCGCTTCTGCTGAGGCGGCCCTCTGTCTCCTTCGGACACGTGGGACGCCACTGCGCTGTGTCGGACGGCGTCCGAATGGACGGGGACGAGGCGCCGCCTTCGCTTGGTTCGGAGCTTTGCCATTGGCTGTCGGCGCGCTAGTGACGTGTAGCACGTTCTCTTACAGATTCCTCCGGGGTTGGATTAAGAGTTTGTCGGGCTCATGACACTACAAAAAGCATGATCTCTACCACATGTACATCTTTACCGCAATAAATTCATCGTTCTCTTTCATATTCTCAAATACAGAAGAATTAGAATCAATCGGTTAACACTGGTAATGTTTACGAATCTAAATTGACAAAACAAATAAGGTAAATTAGTTTTTCGCCATCATTATTTACATAATTATTAATTTATATTTAACTAAGAACCACTTCAATTACAGGTTTTGAAAACGTTTCGCATTGTAGTTTAAAGTTAGTCTCCTCCACAATTAAATTTCACCTTGGGGATTGTTTGTCTACTCCGTAAGTAAATTCTTCGATATATTATAAATATATTGTTTAACATACAATAATGTTGTTCGGTAAAGAAATACCATGGATAATGCAACTGAACAAAATATAACTCCGCGTATCTTCACATCAGAAAAAGCTCACAAGGTTGTGACATACGCTCATCTTTTCATCATTTCTCTTCCTTTAATTCTCTGATATTAAGGACATGACATGTGCATAACATTAAAATCAATCACATAAATACATTTTTTATTTGATGGAATATTTATTACCAATATTAAATAGCTTAGGTAGTTTTCTGTGGCTCGCTGAAAATCATAAAAGTTGTTACACGGTGTGGAATGTAAATGTCTGAAATACCAACCCTTGTATTTAGCACTATTGGTACTTCAAGCTTGAAGAAAAAACTTTAAGCTGTTTTGAGAAAATATTGTTTATACAATTGTCTTTATTATTAAAAAATTGGGTCTATCAGTCATAAAAAAACAAAATCTAAACTGTGTTCATAGGTAGCACACTCTCCTAAGAGAAATTACAGTAAAGTTTTGGAGAATCATGAAACATCGTTAGGCCACGATTCTAATTCAATCGATAATTGCATTAAAATAAGAACTTACGATACAAATAACGTACGTTTTACCCACTTCATAATATTTTCTATGTAATATTATTTTTTATTAAATGTGTGTATTCTTCCTGCGTATGCAGGTTGACAATAATTAATAAGAGTTATTAACAGAACGTGAATTCTAATAATAGTTATTATAAGAGGGGTAAAAATGACATTTTATTTTGCGACGGTTGAGAAAGGTTTGACACGAGGCCGATAAGTCAAGAGGAATCCTACGAACAAAGTGAAAACGTGTTACGTACACAATTTTTAGTCTGCATAATTTGATTCCATTTCATTTTAATTTGTGTATACACAAATCACTTATTTGGTGCTATGTTACGTCACATAAAAGTAATTTGTTTTCTTTGTTACAGTCACACTGAACACTTGCGCATCATCACACTCTTAGCGGTAGTTTCTACAAAATGGTCTTTTTGCGCGTCCTGTGTGCTCTAAGAATAGCCCTTTTACAAGTAGCTTTCTAAGAAACTTACTAAGAAACAAATTTTAACTCTTAATGATGGGCCATTAATATTCTAGTAATTCTTATTACGAGACCAATTTCAGTTTCGTAAAGTTTGAGTAGAGATAATGGAAGTGGATAAAATATATAGTGCTCTGCTTTGAAATTCATTCCAAAACGTCTCGAGTTCGGTGCCCGGTCGCAGGTCAACAACCTTACAAAGCAATGCAAACGAAGTTGTGCTCCGAGAGGTATGTCCGTATTTCTGGATTTCGACGTCGCATGGGAGCAGTGAGGAATTCAAAGCGCGCTATCGTACTTGGGAGCTCAAAGTACAGCCAGCGCAGTCACGTTCGCCAGCATTTGCAATCTGGGAATTCGAAGACCGCAACCCGCAGAAAGAAATATCTTGAGATATTTTTCCTGCTACGAATTTTAATTTCACCGCAGATTTAGTACTGTTGATGTAAGCATATAAAGTCTATGGTCGTAACGAAATACCTTCGTGGTCTTGCTGCATTAATTTTCGGTTCTAAAAGAAACAATCGCGTGATTGATATCAGATTTTCGTATTATGGTGCCAATTAATCACGTTTTGTAGTGAAGAAATTGTGAGATATACAACACCGCTGCAGCAATATTCCTATGCTTAATAGATATTACTATTTTGTCGTATTATTCACCATCATCTAATTTATCGATCTCTTTAAAATGTAGCAGGATTTTAAACCGCATATAATTTAATTTTGAAAAGGTTTCAGCAATATTAAATAGTTAGGCTTAAATATATTAATTACGATAATTTAGAAAGCATTCAAGTTTATGGAGTTAGAAATTATTACTGTGTCTAACAAACTGTGCCAAAATCTAACGTGAGTTAGATTTAAAAAAATAGTCAATGAAGTAGTAAAGAATTGCAAACAAAGGAATGTTCGCCATAAGCCAATTCATACTGATCGATTTGGTACTCACATCTTCTTTTAAGACCGACCTCACTTCGTTCCTTGTGTTGATCGTCCTCTTTTTTGATCAGTCATTGATTTGTCATTCACCATCTAAATTCTTTACACACCCTCAGGTGCGGCAACCGTACCTGGCAACTTCTTTGCCATTCGTTATCGCGGTCTCTATAATTTTTTCTCTCAGTTGCAATACTGCGTACTCTACTGATTGTTTTCTCCATTCACATCCTTGATCAAACTGCATGCCCTGTAATCAGTAGTGCCCATCTCGAATTCCACAAACACGGATCCAGGTCCATCTTGCCATTCCTGCCGTGGCTCCATGATTCATGTCACCTGACGTTCCAACTTCTTCACGTATGCTTCCACGAACCTCCCCGCTAATGGAGTTCTCTTGCCCGCTGAACTTGATTTCTATCGACTAACACCGCCTCCCAAGTGTCTGAAATGTCCCCCACCCGCATCCATTCTTATTTTCTCATCTTCCAACGTCCGTTCTTTTATCCGTGTCGTGTCCACCTGAATATCGACATCTCGCACCTCCTTTTCCATCCTAATCCCCTACTCTTCACGTCACCGAAAGCGCATCTATTGCTTGCAAAAACCGTACATGTACCAAGTATCATCACTTTACCCCTTGTCCACTCACAGTACCATGTATCATCACTTTTCCCCTTGTCCGGTTTATCCCTTATCTTCCGACGGTAGCTCAGTGCATCACCTGATATCACTGCAGCGCCTTTGACCGGGAGGTCCTAGGTTCGAGTCCTGACGGCGGTAGGATTTTCGACATTTGGTTTCAGCTAGGTCGAATTCAGTCGCTTTCTGGAGGAGAATTCTAGCGGCCGGCTGCTCTGATCGGTAGTTTTGTGTGGTTTCTCCGATCAACACCAGGCGAATGCCGGAGCAGTACACTAACAAACGGGCCACGGACCACGCGCGATATTTCCTTCCTCTTCCTTGTTATATCCTCCTCCCTTACACACACACTCACATTAACATGCACTACACTACCACGTACTCCGGGAGACCGGTCGGGAGCTTAGAGCTTGTCCCGACTGGGGCGATGCCCCGCTAGTGGGAGAGTCCTGGTTAGGAGGAAAGCCCGCTAGCCGACGGTAGGTCAATGCCGGATCTCGCCATCCAACGGGGGAAGATCACCATCATCTCCCGAGGAAAAACATGCACTACGCTTACGGGACTAATGACCTACGCTCTTGACGCGCCCGGAATCTCTAACCAAGCAACCAAAATCATCTTCCGTACCCCACTTCTCCCGTGCCTGTGTCCTCCCTGCCCAATGAACCCCGTCCTTTCGCCCCTTCTCTTTCTTTTCCTTTGTCCCCGCCACCACCACATCCAGCCCTGACTGCCCAACTCTTTCGCTTCGCCCCCGCCCCCGTCGCGTTCACAATCCCTCCACCGCCCCCGCCGCCACCTGTCCGCGCCGCCGCCGGCCGCGCGCCGTTGTTTTTGGGGCGCAGCAGCAGATATTGTTAGCTGCGGAGGGTAAATTGGGTTCTCCTATTCCGGCGGACGATCGGCGCATCCCAAGTGCATCGTCCGCCCCCTTCGCCCGCCCCCCTAAGCCCACGCGTCCTGCACGCGCGTTGCACAGTGCAGGGACCAAACGCTTTCAGCGGGCGAAAGCCAGCTTTCGAATGCAATCGATACCATACACTTCATGTAAAGCATCAACCAAAATTCAAAATATCGGTTTGAAATTCAAGGGGTCGCGACATCAGCCACATCTGTTGGGGAATATCAATTTTGGAGCAAATCGGCTGAACGGTTTAGCCGCTAGAGAAGTTCAGACGGACAGACATTTACCGTCAATTTGTCGGTATCAAGGACCCACAAAACTGTCAAATGCAATCGATCGCGTACACTCCAGCTTTCTTAGATGGACCGATTTATTGATTGTTAGTGATTCTGGGAGTGTCAACTACTGACGTAATTACTCCCATAAGTTTAGTGCATGTTTTTTCTCAGGAAGTGGCGGTGATCTTCCCCCACTGGATGGAGAGATCCGGCGCCGACCTACGGTTGACTAGTGGGATTTTCTTACCAGGTATCTCTCACCAGCGGGGCACCGCACCAGCCGGAACAAGCTCTAGCTCCCCGACTGGCTTCCCGAGATATGTGGTAATGTAGTGCATATTGTATAAAAGTACCGATCAGAGCAGCCGGCCGCTATATTTTTTCTCCAGATCCAGCTTTCTTAGAATTCTAGGGAGATTTTGTAAACAGATTTTTCACGTTAACAAGGACGAAACAACAAATATAGGCGTAGTGTTTTTCCTGTTTTAATTTTAAAATGAATTTTCTGAATGTATTATAGTTTAGAGACACCTAATACAATAATATAATAGTTAGATGTCTATGTACAAATTTCACAGGTTCTTCACATCCTTTAGGTTTTGAAGTTTGATAGAATTCGTCTTAGATTCTCGTGTTGACATAAATCGTTCTTAAATTTAGAATTACTGAGATCATATACCGCTTAATAAATTTCAGATTAATCTCGCTATTTTACCGGTGGTTTCCTAAATATCTATTTTTTTAAATTTTAATTCAACAGTCAGTAACTGTTAATAACAATTTAACAGTTAATTTTTTAAACAGTCACGATGAATGGAACATACTCGTGTTCTACATGAGCATCAATGAAAACATTTTTCTTTCTCCTTGTATTAAGATCCTCTGATGTTACGAGTTTTAAAATGGAGTCTATTTATGATTAGATCAAAACATTAAACATATTTATTTCATAAAAATTTCATATATTTCATGTATTTCATAAAAAGCAAAAGTACCAAAATAGGCATAAACAAACATTTTTAGAGAAATTATTGGGAATCCGTACTCTTATTTTTTTGGAGTTCTTCCAGAAAACATTTATTTTAAAATATTTAGTACCAAGACAAATTTACTTGCTTACAGAAGAAAAATATATTTCGAAAATTTGCTCTGGAATAAAGACTGTCTTCAACACTTTTTTTTCTCTGTCTGAATTCTAAGAATCTTTGACCTCATTAGTTGATATCCATCTTCTCAGCAATTTCTTCAAAATCATTCACTCAATGAAGATGCGTGGTCCTTCGTTATTTAAGAATAAAAATGGCAAATCTAAAGATAAAATTAAGCGTGAAAAAGAAAGTTCATGATCGACTCTTGTTCTCTCGTGGGTGACAACAAGAGAAGGTATTTATAGCAAAAAGTATAATACATAAAATGATGTATCGACATGGAATATATCTTTGTTAAAGAAAAAATGGAGAAGAGAACATTGGAAATAAATAAAGCCCCTTTCATTCTGCTGAAGTGGCAGAAAGTGACGCCGGCCGAAGGAAAAGTGAGGCGCGGTGCGGTAGTGAGGGGGGTGGGAGCGGCGGCATCACCAGAGGAATCTGCCCCCGGAACTCGCCGCCGCCCCGCCCCTTGCCCCGCCCCCGCCGCCAGCGGGCGCTCCTTACGATTCCAAGGGAGTCCGCACGGCGCGCGCTCCGGCATGGGAAGAGGCGGCGTGGGCCAGGGAGCGGCAGCGGCGGTGGCGGAGGCGGAGGTGGCGGCGGAGGCGGAGGCGGCGGAGGTGGCGGAGTAGGTGGAGGTGGCCGGAGGCGGCGGCGGAGTCGAAGGCGGAGGTGGAGGTGAAGGTGGAGGTGGCGGAGGCGGCGGTGGCGGAGGCGGCGGAGGTGGAGGCAGCAGAGGCGGAGGTGGTGGCGGCAGCGGCGGTGGCGGAGGCGGAGGTGGCGGCGGAGGCGGCGGAGGTGGAGGTGGCGGAGGCGGCGGCGGAGTCGGAGGCGGAGGCGGTGGAGGTGGCGGAGGCGGCGGCGGAGGCGGAGGCGGTGGTGCGGGAGGCGGCGGAGGCGGCGGAGGCGGCGGAGGCGGCGGAGGCGGAGGCGGAGGTGGAGGTGGAGGTGGAGGGGGCGGAGGCGGTGGTGGCGGCAGAGGTGAGGTGGAGATGGAGGTGTGGGCGGAGACGGAGGTGGAGGCGGCGGTGGTGGCGGCGCGGCGAAGGCGGCGGAGGCGGCGGAGGCGGCGGTGGCGGAGGTGGCGGAGGCGGCGGAGTAGGCGGAGGCGGCGGAGTGGAGGTGGAGGTGGTGGAGGCTGCGGCGGAGTCGGCGGCGGAGGTGGAGGTGGAGGTGGAGGTGGCGGAGGTGGCGGAGGCGGAGGCGGAGGTGGAGATGGAGGTGGAAGCGGCGGAGGCGGAGGTGGAGGTGGAGGTGGTGGCAGCGGTGGCGGCAGAGGCGGAGGCGGAAGTGGAGGCGGAGGCGCAGGCGGAGGCGGAGGTGGAGGTGGAAGCGGCGGAGGTGGAGGCGGTGGTGGTGGCGGCGGCGGCGGCGGAGGTGGCGGAGGTGGAGGCAGCAGAGGCGGAGGTGGTGGCGGCGGCGGAGGCGGAGGCGGTGGCGGCGGCGGCGGAGGCGGTGGGCTCCGGGGATCTCGACGGCGCAGCGCTAGGGCGGCGGGGAGAGAGGCGGTTTGGTGGCGGCTATGACGCCGGGGGCATGTGGGGAAGGGGTGGGGCGGGGCGGGACGTGGACTGTTGGGATGTGTGCAGAGATCGTGGGCAGTGATGGAACAGGGAGCGGCGTAGGGCGGGCGCTTGGGGACAAAATGGGTGGCACAGAAGAAGAAAGACAAAGGGAAGGGTGCGCGGAAAAGATGGTTGCGGCGCGGGGGCGGCGCGGGGGCGGCGCGGGGGCGGTGGGGTGAGATAGTGGTGAGTGTCAGAGGCGGGAGACGCTGCGGGCGAGGCACCGACGAAGCGACGCACGAGGCAACGTCGTAGGAAGTGCGCTCTCCTCTGGCTCCTGCAGGAGGTCAAGCGAAGGGGACTCTGATGGTGATAGGGCGCTACTTAGTAGCACATGACTTCTGACAAGTATTATCAGTTTCAATACATTTGTACTATATGTTTGCTACAGCATTTCTACGTCAAAACGCGACAGCTTATTCAGAACTTAAAAAAGGCTGTTATGTGTCTGTTGCGTCATGACAACTATCCCCAACAAAACGTTAGTAAACGATACCCAGAAAAATACAAAATTATGAATGATGATTTAAATTATTGTGTGCGATATGTAACCGCGACTCGTTATATGTGTGAGACTGGTTGCCTTCTGCCGTTGGTAGTACGGTTCACTTCCGGGCGATCTATGTGGCATTTATGGTCGATTGATTGATGTCACCGGCCACGTCATCTATGTTCTCTACTCCATGAAATGTAGTGGATGTGTTATTCAGAGATGTAGCTGGGTTCGTTCCCGGTAGGGTAGGGAGAGTATGTGTTGACCCACACGTCGGCTTTAGTGGGATATTCCTCTCCAGGTATATCTCTCTGTGGGGCACCAGCCCGGCCAGGACAATCTCTACGCTCCTGACTGGTCTCACGACAAGTGCGATAGTGTAGTGCACGGCACTAGAGTGCAAGTGAGTGTGAGAGGTGACGATAGAACCAGTAACGGGAAGGAAAGATCGTGCGTGCTCGCTAGCCCAGCTTGTACAGCTCCCGCTTTCGCCTGGTGTAGATCGAGAAACCAGGGGAAACTGCCGATTAGAGATGCCTATCGCTAGAATTTTGTAAAGTGAAAGCATCCTTGCCGTATACAGAAGCCAAATTTATAATGTCTGGGAAGAGCAGTTACGTGCGCATTCCCTATTGAAATCGAATTTCTATGACTGATTATTTTTGTATCATCTTTACAGTCTAACATAGAGACGAAATAATGATTGTAAAAGTCACTGTGTACGAAGAGTTCTCGTTTTCCTTTTGAGTTCACATTATAAATTACTAATTTCAACTCCAATTGCAATATCTCTCATATGCATTATAATATCTCGTAATCCCGAATATGCTCTGACACCAAACTAAAGTTGCCTCAATGAAATAATTATTAATGAAATGTAGCAGTGATGAAATAACAGACATGAAACACGGGAGAAGCTTGAGGGAACCCTTTGTTCATTACATACTTCACACGAATAAACCAGGAATTAAATGCCCATCTCAGAGGTGAAAGGTGAACGATCTGACTACATGGGTGACCACCAATCGGAACAGTCATTTTGTTAGAGGTGACGCGTTACGAACGTCTCATCTATATTCGTGTATCATAGCGATAGGATTTTTTGTTATTTGATGATAATAAGTTGATAATGTAATAACAATAATGATGGTTTCAATTGTCTGACACCATAAAGCAATGAAGGACGTTTTCTAAGGTCACTTGAAATGACAACAGAATTGAATATTTTTTTAGTTTTAACGGCAGTGGAAAAAAATGTATTTAATTTGGAATATTTGAAAATATAAAAAGATTTTCTAGAGACATGTACTAGGATATCATTCGAAATATTGTTCGGGATGTATAGAATATGATTTGGAAAGTATATCATTCGAAATGCTTAAAAATGAATATTTGCGGAAGTGAGAAGGAGTCTTTTTCAATAATTCGTTACCTGTCACTGTGAAACTTTGATAATGTATGTGGTATCCCTGTCTGTGAAAACATAATGTTAGCATGATAAACTGATCGTTTTTGATCGATAAAACACAGGAATAATAGTTTCTCGCAACAATTATTTTCTTCTATGTGAGAGACCAACTTACAGGATATAATCCTTCGAACTCACGTTGACAGAAGACGATAAAAACGCCACGCCTAAGATGACTTAATGTATTTCACAACCAAAGACGTTTGTACTCGTATTTGTGTCCAATTAATTACGAGGTTGCAAGGAAATATCTTTTTCGTTGAACCATACAGCAAGAAAATGCACAATACTCTACTTTGCATAACAGTAAATAGAAGCTGTACATTTAATGTATTCATAACATAACTCTGGGGAGACTTCTCCATAAATTCCATTGCTACGTCGTCATGAAGAATTTCGTAATAAGAAAACTTTTCATTTCGAAACTCAATGTACGTACGAATGTGTATGCTCCCTACATATCACTACGAGACAAGAAGGAATTACACAATATAAATACCAGCCGACAGTTTCATGAAAATCCAATTGAGCAACAGAGAATAACTGCGTTTCATTTAAATCAAAGAACGATATGATTCTTTAATGAAAATATCCACCTGCTCTAGAACGAATATTCAAAACATGTTCTGTAGCCTCGTTCACGGGCATTATGAATCACCACATAATTCACGGGTTATAGGTGTGACCGAGAATCGTAATACAGCGCGAGAGAGGAAGACGTCGAGGCCGGGGAATATATTCCGGCGTGCCCCACCGGGCACGGGGCTCGCCGCGGGGGGCCCGTGCCTCACGCACGGCGTCGCGGCGGGGCACCGCGCCTCACGCAGCCTCACGCACACGCCGCACGCACGCCCGCGGCGACGCGACGCGATGCGACGGGCACGGAGATGGACGGCGGCTAACCGAGGTACGCGTCTGCGGTGCACGCTCAAGACCCATGAGGGAAACGGCACTTGCTGTTTGCTTTGATTGATTGATTTTTTCGTGTTTCCGGGCGCGTCAACTACTTCGGTCATTAGTCCCGTTAGTGTAGTGCATGTTTTTCTCTCGGGAGATGGCAGTGATCTTCCCCCGCTGAATGGCGAGATCCGGCGCCGACCTACCGTCGGCTAGTGGGGCTTCCCCCTAACCTGGACTCTCCCATCAGCGGGGCACCGCCCCAGCCGGGACAAGCTCTCAGCTCCCGACCGGTCTCCCGAAATATGTGGTAGTGTAGTGCATGTTAGTGTAAGTGTGTGTGTGTGTGTGTGTAAGGGGATAGGATAGGACAAGGAAGAGGAAGGACAGATCGCGCGCGGTCCGTGGCCCGTTTGGTAGGGTACTGCTCCGGCATTCGCCTGGGGTTGATCGGAGAAACCACGGAAAACTACCGATCAGAGCAGCCGGCCGCTAGAATTCTCCTCCAGACGGCAGCTGAATTCGACCTAGCTGAAAAGCTAGTGTCGAAAATCCTGCCGCCGTCAGGACTCGAACCTAGGACCTCCCGGTTAGAGGCGCTGCAGTGACATCAGTTGATGCACTGAGCTACCGCTACCGGTTTGCTGTTTGCATTCTGTATTATTGGGGGAGCGGTAGCTCAGTGCATCAACTGATTTCAATGCAGCGCCTCTGACCGAGAGGTCCTAGGTTCCAGGATTTTAGACACTAGCTTTTCAGCTAGGTCGAATTCAGTCGCTGTCTGGCCGGCTGCTGTGATCGGTAGTTTTCCGTGGTTTCTTCGATCAACACCAGGCCAAAGCCGGAGCAGTACCCTACCCTACGGGCCACGGACCGCACGCGATCTTTCCTTCCTCTTCCTTGTCTGACTCGAACCTAGGACCTTCCGGTCAGAGGCATACACAGGCACTGCAGTGACATTACTTCATGCCCTGAGCCACCTCTCCCGGTTTCTCCTTAGTGATAAGGAAGTCCACAACTGGCCTGTTTACGTCAAAGTGAGAATTAGTTTTGTTATATAAGTGAAATCTCTGAAGCGAGGAGAGAAGACGAGAATATGTTCAATTTGAGATTCAGAAGCCGGTATAGGGGAAATATAGTAATGATCGAACGATGATGTGCATTGTTCTGAACCGATCATCTCCTTACGATAACTCCGTCGGGTTCTGAGGTAAATGGTAATAGTAGTCAGTACTGCAGAAGGTTGGAGCGAATATATGCAAAAATATTTTGAATAATAATGCAATTAAATGTTAATAATTATCTTGAATATCATGGTGTTAGCTGTATCCTATGTATAAATAATGAGAGGTTTGAAATACACAAAAAAATCAAGGGTAAATAATTTTCACTAGAATATAATTTAGCCTTATTTCCTCATTTTAGTCTATTCGTCTTACATGGCCAAAGAGACAAATACGACAGTAAGAAATCTCGTGCTACTAGAAGAATCAACTGACATTTAGTAATTAAAGGTAATTATTGAAAATTTGTAGATGATGTAGTTGAATCAGGGCCTGTAAGTACAGAACCGTAAATCATCATTTGCTAATAGGTCAGAAATATGCTTTTCGAGCAATTAGCTATTTCAGCAAGTTCAGCATGAACGGATTTCAGAGAGATTTCTCCCGGAATGGTTTTGAGATTCCGAGACAAGCTATCTAGATATCTTGAAGCAGTCCGGATCGAGGTATTTGCAACTGATGTGACTTGCACGTTCAGACGGGTCAGAAAGCTTCTTATCAGATTCAATCTGAACGTTAAAAGATTATGGAAACTTTCACGGTTATAACTGAAGACAAAACCCGTTAGGAGCAGACAGTACTAAGTCTGCGGCTTCAGTACTAAATGGCGCAATGGGGCAGACAGACAATCTAATGTCATCACTTTCTCCCCCATACGTCACATACAGTTTTTGACTAAATAAATAAATAAATCACGCGCTAATGGAAAATGGCAAGCTGATATTATACAAATTTCTGTACTGAAATATGTAAGAAAATGCAACAGAGTAGTTAACTTTCACATCAGTAACGCTGGGAGAGATTCCAGTCTTGGAATCTGGTCGGAAGAAACTTTAAGAATGATACAATAATAATCATTAGCATCATCATAATCATCATTGGGCTTAATGTTGTTAGCATATACCGACGTCCCGAACCACCAGTTCTATCTCTGCCCTTTGTCATCTTGAAGCACATTAATCAACATCTCACTCCTTCACACTGCTAAGATACACCCATAGTGACTAGTTCATCCACAGTTTATTTCACATACATACACAGTTTTACACAGCCACCTGTGACCCACTGTCCATTAGCGACTCGTGAAACTGATTAGAGTTCCAGAAGAAACGTGTCGGAAAGGGGACGTGCACGTCGTGGTCGGTAGAAGCATTTCTTCTCCTGTCAGCAGGCAGACCAAATCGCCCTACCAACTCCTATCCAGGACTGGGGAAATAACGAGAAGGAAAAGTTACTTTTTTGTGATACAGAGTGGTTTGGAAAGGGCCTAATCATGTCACTACCCAGAAACGACAATCTTGCCCACGCGGGACTCGAACACGTGGCGTGCCGATCAAAGCTTGCCACTGCAATTTTATAAAAAGAACAACCTTTATTTCTTTAGAGCAACATGTCTCTCCTACTTCCTGTGATGTACCACCAGGAGTACACAGCCACTGGATAAGTTGTACAGATGACTGAATTGTTAAATGTAAATAACATTTTTGGTATAAACATAGACTATACAGTACTCATTAGAATTGTATGTCGCTATGAAAAGTGAATCTGCAATTCTTTTTTGTATATTAGATATGCGTTATTTACTAATTTATGTGAAATTCACAGTGGTGATGGTAAGCCTACCTCAGAATTCAGAGTAACATCGGAAGAAAAATAATTATATTTTCTCAATCTTCAGTACTTATTATTTAACAATTTATTGACATTTACCCATGTTGGAATAATTAAACTGTAATACAGATATAAATTATTTAAAAAAATTAGTTCATAATAGAATTTTAAATTTTTTTTGAGTTTTCAATTGTTCCGTGTATTAAAGTTGTTCGAGAAAAACTCTTAGCACTAGTGAAGGGTGATTCTCGAAGATAACGTGGGTAAAATGTCAAATTTATTGATTCTAGAAGATAACATGGGTAAATGTCAAATTTATTGACATTTACCCATGTTGTAATAATTCAACTGTAATATAGTAATCAATATTTAAAAAAATCAGTTCATAATAAACTTCTCAAATGTTTTTCAGTTTTCAATTGTTCCGTGGAATCACATTGTTCGAGAAAAACTTGCTGTGCTCTTAGCACTAGGGTAGGTAGGGTGATTCTCGAAGATAACAGTGAACGTCTTACGAAAAGACTCTAGTCGTCCAGAGGGGGAGCTGGGCGAAAGGAATGCCCAGGTGGGTATTCGGCTGATAGCGGAGGGGATGTCCCTCTCGAGGCTATTAAGGGTCGATTTGTGAGACAACAAACAGTGGAACGACGCCGACCTGTCGCGACTCGCTGGAGGGCAACGCAGACATTTAAACGTGATAAATATTTATTAAAAAGGAATCTTTACTCGATATTTTGTTATTTAGCGACCACTGTATTAAATTTAAGCTTTGAAGAACTCTTCTACGTTGAAGATGATAGAGTTGGATCTCTAAATTCAGAGCTGGCATCGTAAGATCAGTAAGAATTATATTTTATTAATCTTCATTTCATATTATTTCATAATTTATTGGTACTTATCAATATTGGGATAATGAACAGAGAGCAAATATAAAATATTTGCTCTCTGTTCATTATCCATTATTAGCACATAAACTGTCAACAGTTTTTAGATACGGAGAAAATTTCACCCCTTGCATGTGACCACTGAAATTTAAAAAGTTTAGAAGCATTTGAAAGGTGAACCATGTGGACAAGAACATCAGACACAAAAAACACGTGTTTTTCGGGGACGTTGGTTTATGACAATGGGAGATCGCTTTTGGAGATATCGCCTCAGCCTAGAACTCGCCCCGCTGCAGCAATAAAGCCTTTGTAAATATCGCTGAAGCGTAACTTCATGTTATTTTGTAGATTTTCCGTTATTTCTAAATCTTCCATATCAATCATTAAAAATTCGTACTTCCAATTTACAATTTGAGACGATCAAAATAGCGAGTCTTTATGAGGTTTTCTGGATATTTCGAAATTGCTACTTGTCAAATTTCATTTCGCCAATGAATATTGATTATATTGATATTGATTATTAATTTTACATACAAAATTACAAGACTCCTTTTGGTAATAGTTCGAATCGTTCGAATCTTAGTAATTGACTTTCGTTGTTTTCTACGATAAGTTTTAGGATTAACCATTTTATTTCGAATTAGAAACTATTACAGATAATATACTATAACAATAACACAAATATTTTACAGCTTCTAGGTTTTCCACGCAACTAAAACTATTGAGAAACGCTGTTCTTTGATGGTTCCTGATCTTACCATTACATGGATGTCGGAAGAAAAACAACAGTCCTCGTGAAGTCGGCAGTCGTTCGAGGGGAGTTGGACGGATGATCGGAATGCTCAGGTGGCTATTCCGAAGCCAACACACGGGAAGACCCTCTCGAGACAATTAAGGGGTCTCGTCTGGGGTGCCCAACCCCCAGACGGGGAGGATCGCCCTTTCAGGCTCCAGGGCAACACAATCACCGAGACCTTGCTGTGACCCAAGCCAACGACCTCCCACAGGCATCTCCACTGCTCGTTGTCGCCGTTCCTAAAACACTAGCAGATGCTCACAACCTATTTGGTATGTATCAAAGATCTCTCGAAGAAGCTCATCAAACGTACTTGCTTTATAAATGTTCGATTATATTATTAATGAAAGTCAACACAAAGAAAATTATTATAATTTACTTTTAATTTGTTTACTAATTATGAATTATAAACATTATGATATCATGAATTGAAAATCCAGAAAAACGCTCCAGCACAGATGCAGACAATTTGTATTTGCTAAAACGAATAAATAAAAAGAAATCACTTCCAAGCGAAGAATGCAGCATTCTTTACATCGGGCCACGGGTATATAGTGCTGTATATTCCCATCCATCTTCATCATCATCATCATCATCATCATCTTCATCTTCATCTTCACAATTAGCCCGTCATCTCCTCAGGGCTGGACAATCGTGGGAGGGGTGCGTGCTATCGAAAACTCCCTTGTCGAAGACGCAGGAAGCTGCTTTCTTTATTTTAGGAAAGATAAAGATTATCTCTAGCATAAAACATTTAGAACATGAGATGTTTCAAAATCACTTATCTACCCGCACATTTATGAGCGAACTTGTTTAAAAGGAATATACATTCAATTTAGTGTAGCATTTCGTTGCTTTTGTTATATTTCAACATGTTAATAAATAATGTAACATTTTACAACTGATCACTGATTTAGATAAATGTATGTTGTATAAATGTATAAATGTTTAAATATTAACAAAACTATTATTTTATTAATAAGAGAAAGTCAATAATAATTTTGGTAAATGGACTACTTGTAATCCACGCGATCACAGGGGTAACAATTTCGAGTGCGACCATTGAAGGGTTAATCAGTGATGTATCACGAAGACTCGTCTTCATATACATTTATTTTATTGCCAAATTGGTTATTAGGTCTGTTGTTTTTAACCCCACAAAAGACTAACGTTAACACGAATCTCAGCCCTCCAATTAGGGGTCGGTCATATGGTTCAAACGAAAGCAAAACGGCCTACGTCGGCCCTCTTCCAACCTCTCGAAGGCAACAACTCACTGAGCCATCTTTTTGTGACCTGAGCCAACGACCTCCCGTGCGCGTGCCACCAGTCCCTCATCACCCCACTCACCTGTCCTCCGCAAACAGACCCCCCCTCCCTGCCCCCTCGCCCCTCAGGGCCCGCACGCGTGCGTGCACCAGCCGTCCTGACGATTAGACGCAGGAAAACTGCGTTTAAGGCCTCGCGCCGCGGGGCAACGGTCAATATGAATATTTGCTGAATAATTAATGAATTCCTGCATAATGCTACCAAGGGACCTCCAGACGCACAGAACGACTTTCCTCCGCACCGCTATTATATTCCCGGAGCGGTTCCTTACCGGTGGTTAATGGTGCTGACCTGAACCGCTGATAAATTTCCTGCTGCACCGGGGGGCGCCGTGGAGTGCCTAGCGGAGCCGGCTGGCAGGGGGAGGGAGCGATGTGAGAAAGGGCGAGTTGGAACGAAGGGTAAGGAATGGAGTGGGATCGAGGCGAAGCGTGGCGGGGATGCGGGGCGGGGAGAGCACGAACAGTGAGGCGTGGGGGTGGAGTTGAAACAGAAGGGGAGGGTCAGCGGAGACGGCGGATGGGGAAGCGCAGTCACGCACGGCGAGACGTGGCGGGGAGAAGAGGGGCGGAAACGGATGTAGAGGAGTGCGAGGCGGGACGGAGTGAACAGGGATGGAGAGAAGATGAGCAGGGCGGTGAGGGACAGAGACGGGCAGAGCGGAGAGTGGCAAGAACAAGACGGTCGGGTATGATCGGATCTGGACCGGGCCGCAGTGAAGATGAGTGGGTTTGGGAGACGTAGGACGGTAAGAGGAATGGCAGGGCAAAGCGCTGGAGATTAGAAACGGACGAGGTAAGACTGGTCGAGTTGATGCTAGGAGAAGCTGAGCCATTCAGGGTGAGGCAGGGCGTGGCGGGTAGTGGCGGGGTGGAGTGAGACGAAGCAGAGTGGGACACTGAGGGGAGAAGAGGGGCGGAAGGGAGTGTCCAAGCGAGTTGGAGAGGAGAGCAGCGGAGAGGAGTATTCAGGAATGAAGTAGGCCAGAAATAGGAATGGCGGAGGGAAGCGGAGCGGAGTAGAAACAGAAGAGAAAGACCTGGTGGAGGTGGCGAGAGGAGATGTGGGGTGGCGGGGGTGACGTGGCGGGTGTAGCGTGGCGGGTGTGGCGTGGCGGGTGTGGCGTGGCGGGTGTGGCGTGGCGGGTGTGGCGTGGCGGGTGTGGCGTGGTGGGGGTGGCGTGGCGCGGTGGCGTGGCGGGGGTGGCGTGGCGGGTATGGCGTGGCGGTTGTGGCGCGGCGGGGTGGGTGGCGGGACGTGGCGGGCGTGGTGGGGCGTGGCGGGGAGTGCGGCGGGGCGTGGCGGGAAGTGGCGGGGCGTGGAGGGGGGCGTGGCGGGGAGGGGCGGGGTGCGGCGTGGCGTGGCGGGGCGTGGCGGGGCGTGGCGGGGCGGGGCGGGGCGTGGTGGGGCGGGGCGTGGTGGGGCGTGGCGGGGCGTGGCGGAGCGGGACGGGGCGGAAAGAGACTGGGCGGAGAGGAACGGAGCGGAGAGGGACGGAGCAGAGCGGGCGGGGTGGAGTGAGACGCCGTTGGGGAGGGGAGCGAAGTGGCCCGAGGTGGAGTGCGGGGAGGAGCGCGCGGTGTAGCGTGACTCGGAGCCGCTAGCGTAGGAGCCGCCTACTCTGCATTCAGAAAGCGATCCATCGTCCTTTAAGGTTTTAATACCTCGCGGGTCTTAAGTAATTGTCGCTTTGCGCGGCGTCCGGGCCGTATGTCCTGCGCGCGCCGGTCGCGTGAGAGAGCGGAATGAGGAGGAGACGCTGGCGGCGGCGTCGAGATACGGGAGGCGGAGGCACAAGTGGAGGTGGTGGCAAAGGCGATGTTTTACGCAGTTGCCGGTGAAGTCAAGGGGTGGTATATGGCCGGAGCCACAACAGCGCCAGTGGGGTGGATAAGAAAGGATGTAGTGGTAGTAGTAAGGTGGGAAACATGTCGGTGAATGCGTCTAGGTTGGTGGAGGGGATAAACAGTAGAAATTGTAAGTGGTGAAGGCAGAGAAAATAGAAGCGTCTATAGAGGAGGAGACAGCATTGCGGTTTACGGTGGTTGTGGTGATGGTTGGGAGGGTAGCGGTGATTTGGGAGGGTGCGATAGAATAGTAGAGGAAGTAGGGATGACATTCAGGCGGAAGATCTTAGGAGGCGGAGTTGGAAGTAAATGAGGAAGGGGACCAGTAGTTGTCTTAAAGGCGATAGTGCTGGTTGCGAGAATAGTGATGGTTGTGGTAAAGAATGTCATGGTGGGGCGATTGATGGCGTTAGCGAAGGAAGCGCGCGCGCCGGTAGCGGAGCGGGGCCGATAAGCAGAAGGACCATGACGGGAGGACACGACGGTGCGCATGGGTAAACAGCACCAAGTGTAGCGTGTTACCGGATAGTCGTCTGCGTTAGCGGTACGGCGGAAATGGCGAAATCACTGGATATAGAGATGGCTGTGTAGATATTTGTAGGGGAAATGGGTATCATATCGGTGTTAACAGTCTCAGGAAAACTGGCAGAGACAATATGGATGGCAGATGCTGTATGTGGCAGCAATGTGAATGGCGGTGCCAGTGGTGATGTCAGAGACAACGTGACGTAGCCAGAGGACACAAAGATATAAACGTGCTGTTGGCAAAAATTTGAGTTGAAACAACGGGTGGTCATCACGAGCCTTACCGTTGAGAACGACAGTACCGGTAGATAACGACAAGGGAACCAGTGAGGATGAACCAGCGAGCACTGAATATAGTGGAGGAAGGTTGTTGATAGTGCTTTTGATAGTGTGGCTGGACTTTGCGCAGGGGCTCGAGGCGAAATGACTATGCCTTCCTCTGCTGGAACCCGGATATCATCCCCGGCCAATTCATGTAGAATTTCATATTGATTTATTGTTAGTGATTCCGGGTGCGTCAACTACTGAGGTCATTAGACCCGTAAGTATTGTGCATTTTTCATTTGGAGGGGGCGGTAATCTTCCCTCGCTGGATGGAGACATCCGGCGCAGACCTACCGTCAGCTAGCTAGGGGTTCCACTAACCAGGAGTCTCCCACCAACGGGGCACCGCCCCAGCCGGGACAAGCTCTAAGTCCTGACCGGTCTCTCGGCATATGAAGTAGTGTAGTGCATGTTAGTGTGTGTGCATAAGTGGTGAGGATAGGTCAAGGAAGAGGAAGAAAATATCGCCCGTCGTCAGTTTGTTAGGTTTCTGCTCAAACATTTGCCTCGTTTTAAAGGGAGAAACAACGGAAAACTACCGATCAGAGCAGCCGGCCGTTAGAAGTCTTCTCCAGACAGCGACTGAATTCGACTTAGCTATGTAGCTAGTGTAGAAAATCCTGCCGCCGTGAGTACTCGAACCTAGGACCTCCCGGTCAGAGGCACTGTAGTGGCATCAGTTGAAGCACTGAGCTGCCTCTCCCGGTGTAGAATTTCAGGAAGACAATGCAAGTTTCCTGCAGGTTTCCCATTTCCCTGCGTCTCTTTCCTCCATTCCTCCATCACCATTCCCCTCACTATCATTTCCGTTAAAATCTAGGACTTTCTTCCACAATTAAGAGCCATAGTAACCTCAGCAGTTGCACGGACATTAAACCGCAATAACTAACTAAACAATAATAGCGCCAAGGAAAAGGTGATGGCGACAGTGACAGAGATGACGGACATGGCAGCGGTGCTGCGATAGAGACGGTCTTAGGCTGCGGTCATAGTGCAGCCGAAATATCTGTCACTCGGTACCGGACGACTTCGAGGGAAATCGTCCGACTTATTTCATCCGAAAAGCACCCGAATCTTGGATCCGAAATCGACCGAATATCCCTATAGTTCCGCAGGTCATTGTTTGAAACATTTGCGAGAGGCACGCTCAAGACCATCTACATGTGTTGGAAGTAGCCTTGATATTACAGGGGGCCTTGACTCTCCAACTGATTTCGGACGAATGAACCGACAAAATCAAACGAAACAGATCTTCGTCCGACAGCCGATGTTTCCGGACGCCGTCGGAAGAGGACGTTCGGCTTCAATATGACCATTTCCAGTGGCTAGCAGATGTTTGAATGAATCGGGCCTATCTGACGGAAACATCCGACGTCGGCCGACCGAAACTATGGCCACAATCGGTTCGACTGTGACCGACGCCTTAGAAACGTGTGTGAGTTGGTGGCGAGGGCAACGGTTAATGAGGCAACTACTTCTTGGCTGACCGGGTGACGCCGCGTAGTGGGCTGAGAGGCCGACGTTTCGCCTGACATGTCGCAGGCTTCATCAGGGTATTGACATCGCGATGTTGTGCGACGGGTGTTATATATTGTCCGGCGGGTGTTATAGTATATTGTTGGGTGTTATATATTGTCCGTTATATAGTGTCAGGCGGGTGGGGTGGGTGCGCACACCGTCGCGATGTCAGTGCCCTGAGGAAGCCTGCGACATGTCAGGCGAAACGTCGGCCTCTCAGCCCACTACGCGGCGTCACCCGGACAGCCAAGAAGTCATCGACGCGAGCCGCGGAAGCTTACGTGTACATAATGAGGCAACGGCGGTGACTGGTGAAGGTGACGGCAGTAGGGGCATGCGGTGGCGACGCCGGGCGTCGCGGCGCCGCGAGCCGTGTCGCGCCGGCGCCGCGTTCGGCACCACTTGTCAGGGGAAACAAATTTATTTTTCGTAACCAGCGCGAGACCTGTACCGTCCCCCTCGGGAAAGGGAAATGTGGATGTTACTCGTGGAAGGGATCTTGATGATGACAATACGACGAGATAGTCACGAGACCGCTTGTATCCACCAATGAGATGCGTTTCTAAATCAGAATGTTCACCCCGGAAAGACCCACAGAAGATGATGGAGCAATACAACGTACGGAATATAATTATATTATGTTTTTCACGGTATTTTATTACAACAAATAAAATAATTTAATTTTTATTAGTTCCTTTATGTTAGGTAGGCTTTGCAGAATGTGTTTCATAAATTGTTTACACGGACTAAGAAGATTAATGTCTTACACGTATTTCATGATTTGAGCTTGGTCTATGTTGCTCTTTTCCAAAAAATTAATGTATGTTTTTGTTCTTGGCCTGAGGGATTCTCATTTTTTTTATATTCCCCCGTATGGAATACTTTCCCTGCTTCGTTGTCGCATTAATAGGAAAGAGCCTTTGTTGTGAGGAGTTAGTCAGGCATATCACTATCACTTGTGTAATATGAAAATGGGTATGACGAAAGCTATACTCCTGTTCTTCTGCCATTACCCGCTATCCACACCACCGCGTTCCAAGACACTGCACCCGACCCCTCTGATATCTCGATAAAACGGATTTTTCTTTTTTACCCTTTCTTAACAATGTGGCAGTTATACTCCCACCTTGAAGAATTTCATGATATACTTATTCACATCCGTCCGCAAAGACCTGCTCTATCCCCATCTGCCTCCTCGCCTCGTCTTTCTCTACCAAATCATCCCACGCCCTCCCTCTACGACAATGTCGCATTGCCTCTCCTCCAGTATTTCAGACATTCTTGAAGAGATATACAGCTCAGACAACATACCCGCCCGATACTCCCGGTCCTGCAAAACCATCATCGTGCCAATTGATTGATTAGTGAATCAGGGCGAGTCAACTGCTAAGTTCCCGTAAGTGTGATGCATGATATTTTCTCGGGAGGTGGCAGTGATCTTCCCCCGCTGTATGATGAGGTCCGGCGCCGAACAACCACAAGTTAGTGGGATTTCCCCAACCACTTGCGGGGCAGCTCTCCAGCCGAGACAAGCTCTACGTTCCCGACCGGTCTCCTTACTTGTGTGGTAGTGTTGTGCACGTAAATGTGTGTGTATGTAAGGGGGAAGATAGGTAAAGGAAATATCGCGCGCGGCCCATGGTCCTTTTCTTAGGATACTGCTCCGGCATTCATTTGATGTTGATCGGAGAAATCATGGAAAACTACCGATCAGAACAGCCAGCCGCTAGAATTCTCCTCCAGACAGAATTCGATCCAGCTATCTAGGTAGTGTCGAAAATTCTGTCACCGTCGGGGCTCGAATCAAGAACTTCCCGATCAGACACTGCTCAGAGACGTCAGACCGGTAGCGGTAGCTCAGTGCATCAACTGATGTCACTGCAGCGCCTCTAACCGGGAGGTCCTAGGTTCGAGTCCTGACGGCCGTAGGATTTTCGACACTAGCTTTTCAGCTAGGTCGAATTCAGCTGCTGTCTGAAGGAGAATTCTAGCGGCCGGGTGCTCTGATCGGTAGTTTTCCGTGGTTTCTCCGATCAACACCAGACGAATGCCGGAGCAGTACCCTACTAAACGGGCCACTGACCGCGCGCGATCTGTCCTTCCTCTTCCTTGTCCTATCCTCTCTCCTTACGCACACACTTACACTAACATACACTGCACTACCACATATTCCGGGAGACCGGTCGGGAGCTTAGAGCTTGTCCCGACTGGGGCGTTGCCCTGTTGGTGGGAGAGTCCTGGTTAGGGGAAACCCCACTAGCCAACCGTAGGTCGGCGCCGGATCTCGCCATCCAGCGGGGGAAGATCACCGCCATCTCCCGAGAAAAAACATACACTACACTAACGGGACTAATGACCGAAGTAGTTGACGCGCCCGGAAACACGAAAAAATCAATCAATCAGAGACGTCAGTTCATGTCCTGAGCCACCTCTCGCAGTCAGCGTACCTATTCCCAAACGCTTTTCTCATCCTTAAGGCACCTTTCCACCCTCTCCTCGCCATAGGATCTCAACCTCGATCTTCCTTGCCCGACTCGCATTTCCTTACCTCTTCTCAACCTGCCTTCCGCCGCCGCTCCAGATGATAGCGGATTGTCGTCTAGCTATGAACGTAAGTCGAATTCAGGTGCTGTCTGGAGGAGAACTCTTGAGATCGGCTGCTCAGGTAGATAGTTTTCTGTAGTTTGTACGATCACAGCAGAATCTTAAAAAACTGGGCCAAAGACTGCGCGCAATCTTCCTTCCTATCATACCATCATCTTACCTAACACACACACACACACACACACATATACATTATACGAAAACTACTATACAAGGCCGGATACCAGTTTAGATCTTAGGGTTTGTTCCGGTGCGTGCGATACCATGTTGGGGAAATACCTGGAGGCCTAAATACCATGCAAGCCGATGTGTAAGTGAGCACCGGATCATACCTTTCAGTGCGGGAGGCCACATTCCTGGGTAGAACATTCACTACATTAATGAGACAATGAACATAGCAGTTTACGCCCGGAAACCATTAATTGAATCCTCCTCTTTATTTCGTCCCGTCGAAATACCTGGCTTTACCCTGCGTGCCCCATGACTCTCCGCCTAACCCAGCTGTTCAGTAAATTATCATTGACTCTTTTCTTCCTCTTCAAGACTGTACATCGAACCCGTTCGCCTCTCTCCATTATTCCCCTCTCTCTCTCCCTTTTTACCAAATTTTTCCACCTCTTCACCCTATTTTGTCCCATCTTGGTCCGCAGGCTCCAGTCTCTCCATCTTTTCTTGTGCACCTCCACCCTCAGCTAGCTTCTTCCCCTTGTATTCTCCGCTTCTCTCTTTCCTTCTCCCAGCACAGTCACGCTCACGCACCGTGCCACCTCACATCTTTCCCTATCTCACCTTTTTCAGCCTCTCCTCATCGACGCGCTCCACTATGACTTGAATTCTCCCAACTCCTCCTTCCCTTTCGGCCTTCACCGCCACGTGCGCCCTGTCTCTCTGCCACAATGTCTGTCTGCTTTGCGCAACGCGTCCCTCCGCCTTAGCCAGCATCTCCCCGTCTCCTCCCCCCCCCCGCCCCCGCGCTCCTCCTCGCCCGCCGCGCGCGTCGGCGCTCGCGGAATCGCAAGAATGCCGGCGCGGCGTCTGAGGCACTATAACAATATTAAACTGGACACAGCGCGCGGCGCGTGCAACCTCGCGTCGCTGCTTATTGAGCAGCCTCTGGGCCACGCCCCCAACCCGCCCCACCATCCCTCCCTCCCTCCCTGCCCCTGTCCTTACCCCGCCTCCCCGTCGGCGCTTCGCTCAGCGCGTGCACGTTCAGGGGTGCCACAAGGTTCGATTTCAGGGCGAGCGAAGGGGCTCTAGCTGCTGAAGATCCAGGAGCAGTGCCGTGTTAATGCATGAGCCCGAAGGGCCTGGGCTCAGGTCTCCCAATGTTCAAGGTCCCCGATAGTTCTTAAAAATATATGTAATGCTGCATTTTTCAAATATAAAATAAAATAAATGCGTAAAAGGTGATTAAACTATATGCAAAAAATCGGCATAACGAAATGATGTGTCGCGCATCAGTGAATAATATTTATAACATGGAATGATGCTGGTTAATATATTTCAGTTTCATATTGTACAATTCAATAAAAAAATTAACTATTTAATTTTTAATCTATTTCAATGTAATTATAAAACAGTTATTCTTGCTTTTACATTTATTTTTGAATTTTTTGTTTGAATAATGTAAAATGGAAACACTAAGAAATACTTTCATAACATTTAAAAAAATACAAAGTACAATGTGAATTGATAGGATTTCCTTTATATTTCAGCATCGAAATTGGCGGGGGAAGAGATCGGTGAGAGTAAGAATAGGGGGCCCTTAAATTAACCCAGACCCAAGGCCCCCAAAGTTGTTAAAACGACCCCGTCCAGGAGTATACGTAGTTGGTTCAGAACAGGGTTGCCCACCGTTCTTCATTGTGGAGAACAGTCTTTCATTGACGTCAATTGTCCTCTTTGTATTTTAAATGTCCTCCTTTTAGTTTATTTTTTTACATATTAGCATTTGTTAATATTTTATCATGTTACTAACATCTGCTACATTCAATCGTTTATTGTTTAATTTAGAATAGCAAAGCATGAATGTCCTTTTTTCTGAACGCTGACACACGCATGCATGAAAGTGTCCTTGTCTAGCGACTAAAATAAAAAGGAGACGCTCAGACCATCTTCATCTGCATTTTGTGAACGAATTTTTTCACTTGAATCGCGTATAAAAATACTTATAAAAATGTATTTATGCATTTTTATCGAGTGTCCTCCCTTTTTACATGAAAATTGTTCGCAACCCTAGTTCAGAACGTTTTTCAAATTTGGAAGTACACAGAAACCGTGGTTTAGAAACGGACTACTTTTTTCTGAACGTCCATGTTCGGCGCCAGCTTAGCTCTACAACTAATAATTCTATCGCTCTCATATTTCTTTAGAGAACTCAACAAACAAAATTTTGTAGATCTATATCTTGCCAGTTAATGATTATTTCAACTAATCTTTTTTCGTACATATACAGACACTGCCGATCACTGATATTGTTATTTTAATTTATCTCATAAGACCGCAAACTTTTAGGTTTTAAAATATTTGTATTAGGTGCCTAAAATAGTTTCTTTCAGCATCTCAGGCATTTTAAGTGGTAGAATAGGCACAAATAAAATAGGAAACATACAAAATACACATATTTTTACTTTTTCTTTTGTATATTTCTCAAAAATAACAACATATATCAAGATAATAGAATCAGTATTGTATATTTTGTGATAATACTCGTACTATTTATAAACAGATTTAATTGTTTGTCCTTTAGTTAGAATTATTAGTACCGTAGTTTGCCTCACAATAAAATACTAATACTTTCTCTAAGTTTTCAAGAGAAAATGAATGTCTCTTATCGGGCAACGTCAGTTTATACGCCGAGAACAACCGTTCCATGTCAACAGAGTTGATGGGTTCATGCTTCAAGCTCGGCACGTGTTCAACTCAAAGTAACCGTTTAACGTGCCTGCTAAATCTAACAACTCAATTTCCTCGACACATTTTACGCACTAACGTTCATAGGAAACATCAATGAGCAATGATAAATGCCCAGCTGGTGTGATAGGATCCATACAATCACAACATTTGTTTTCTTTCAAGGAAATTCAATCGCTTTATTTTAGAAGCTAAGGTAGGCTTTTCACTTTGTCAAGAAGTAGTAGCATGGAGACTTATCGAAAGGTCTTTGTCCTATATATCCATTAATCGCTATCAGATTAACGCAACTTAAAATTAATGTTTTGCCGACAGAATATCTCTTTTGCCGACAGAGGAAAAAAGTTAAAAGAAGCCACAGACAAAAGAAATTAGGCAAATTAGCTTCATTTTAGAATTTTAAAAGTAACATTAGCACAAATAGGAATTAATATTGAAATAGGCCCTTTTAGGCGCTATGAAATTGATGGGTTTTAAATAAAATAATCCTAAAAGTATATATATGAAACTTCATTTAGTACAAGGTACCCAGAAAAAAATAGGTTTCTTCCTAAATATCCACAATCTACTCATTTCTCACAACTACAGGGAATTGGATAATTCAATAGTATTTATAGTGTTTCATTTTTCTGGAAAATATTGACTTCACGGCTTATTTACTGATATCAAATATTTCTCCATTTCATTTTCAGTCTAAATGAATATGATATCTGACACTGACCATTTTCGGTCATTCTCTCCATCAAACAGACCGGGTTTATATCCACTACAAGACTGTTTTAAGAGGCCAGTGTTACTAACCCTTCATGCACACGGAACTGGCCCTATACGTGTTAATATTTTGGCGTTCAATTTTACCGTTGGTATTTATGACTTTGGGTTGTTTCTTGATTGGATGTTTACATAGTATTAAGGATTAATGTGGTGGTTTGTAAATCTTTTACAGAAAGAACTGTAAAGAAGTGAATGTTTCTTGTCGGATTCGTAGAGACAAACATTGGTTCTGAACACGGTTTTCCTTAGCGAATCGGCTAAAGCTATGGTTCCGAGGTGCATTTGAATAAGAATGCACAAATTTAACCTGGTATTTCCAAATCCATTTTTATTTCGTTTATCATCTTTTTAATCTTCCTTTCGGTAGCTAATTCTCTAACTCCGCACGGCCGACTTTTGCATGGTTGACGAATCAAAAATACGTAAAGAGTAAAAATACATAATAAGTGAAACTGATAGAGATGTTGGTCCTCTGATAATTCTTGTTATTATAGTGACAGTATACAACCACTAGATAAAATCATCTGACTAACGCAGGTTTCAAATATACATCATTTTCTAGAGCAGGGATTGTTGCAAAACAATTGAGGACAGTAGTGAGATTTAAAAGTCATATTTCTAAAATATGAGACTGAGAAATACGGTTAATAATATAAGATCTATCGTTAGTAATAATGAATGCTGTTTTCCACACATTTCTCAGAATAACATTTTTCAGGCTTGGTCAGACTGATCTACATATTCGTTAATTCAAATGAACCGCAAAAGACTTTTCACGAAAAGGCCTCCCAATCGAAAGATGGGAGAATGCAGCTCATAAAGGGTAACTTTTGGTTGAGATAATCCTGATCAACGTTTGCGGCACTTGAAAAATTACATTAATTTAAAGTTAATTAAATGATTAAAGCGATTAATTTTATTCCTTTCTATCCTTTCACTAATTGTATTTTCTGAACTAAAATTTCAGTAATTTAATAAGTTGTGAACGACTTTCGGAAAATAGTTTTCATATGAGAGCAAGTGTCACAGACAATTTTGAAACTTTCTGAAAGAATGGGGTCCTACATATTTTGCGTTTTTCGTTGAATATTTCGCATATCCTATCTGTTTTATCTGTACACTTTTCAATAAGCGGAATTCTCCCAGCCAATCGTTATGAAACTGAATAGGACCATGCATTTGTAGTACCAGTCTTGAGAAATGGAATGCGCAATATCTAAAGTAATATTCCGAAGAGAGATGAGACGCGCACGATTATTAAATAGAGATATGTTATGCAAAATATTCTCGAAAGGAATATTATATAATCACAGGGCAAAAATATACAACGTTAAGTCTTATTAGTGTAAGAAATAATTACCATGTATAGATTATTTGTTTACGAAACGCATTACAATATTTTTTGTATGTATTACAATATTTAAAGGGTGGGATACATGACTAAAATATAAAAATATAATTGATTGATTATTTCCGGACGCGTCAGTTGTTATGGTCTCTCATCTGATCTTGTGTTTCATATGTGTGAGTTCTCGCGGAAGGACTTGTAAGTCCCCTGACCACCGAACGAGGAGCCCACAAGTGTGTCTAGTGTAAAAAGGTAAATGTGTGTCTCATATGAGGAGACACAGTGGGTACCCCGGCGCGGATAGTCAAAATCGACATCCCTTGAAGCTGGAAAATCCTCAGGAAGGAAAAAACAAACATACAATGAATCGGTGTTCTTCCCCCACTGAATGGTGAGATCCGGTGCAGACCTATTCGTCAGCTTGGCGGGTATTCCTCATTCAGATATCTCCCACAAGTGAGGCACCGCCCCATTCGGGACAAAATGTAAGCTTCAAACTAGTCTGTCGACATGTGTACGTGTATGTAAATGTGTGTGTGTGTGTGTGTATGAGAGTAAGAGGACAGGATAGGTCAAGGAAGAGGGAGGAAACACGCGGTCCGTGACTAGGGATAACAAAAAACGTTTTTTTTTATAAAACAGCGATATTTTCGAGCAGTATTATAGATATTGTAGCATCGATGTTTTGCTTTCAATGTTTTCGTCAGATAAATATATTTATGCAGAAACGTCGATGTTATAAAAAAATCATGTAAATAAAATTTTCAGTATCTATTTTATTTGGGAATTGCTCGCAATCAACAGCCATTAACAACGGTCATAATTGTCAAACGTTAAACTACAATTTGCACCTTCACAACATAGAACATTGATTAGAAAATTAAGATGACAGTCAAATTTAAGGCAGAATATACTTTAAACTAATATTGGCGTGTTATGTATCACTTTAGAACCGGGTCATTTTACTTAGAAATATTTCATCGTATTTAATCATCCATATTTTAAACACGGGTGTTTTTTGTCGATGTTTTCATCGACATTGATAAAGTTTTGGTGATGTATCGAAGTTTTCCTAAACTTTACTATCACTATCCGTGACCATATCGTTGTTAGGGTACTGTAAAGGCATACGCCAGGTTTGTCGGGAAAAACGATAAATGTATCCGTATCCGGAGAGCCTATCTCTCTGGAAGCCCTCACGCGGTTTTCACATAAAAATTGAAGTGCAACGTGGGACGTTTCAAATGTATACCCTTTGCTGTTAATCAACGCCAAGGAATTGTTATAAATTATAGCATTCCAAATAAAGCGCCAAATTTAAATTAATTTTGGCCGCATATGTGCCAACAACTACGTTTAATATTAGTTTAATCTACACGAGTCAGGTAGAAGGTAGGTAGAAAGATCGACTTTTTGCTGATTTTATAATTCCAACGTTTTGTAATATATTTACTTTTTTTCTTTTCCTTTTCAAATGCAATATATAAATATGTGTGTTCGGTTCGAATGTGTATTTATTTCCAAGTAGATGTTATTTTTAAGTAAAGTTAACATGTTCTAACCTCTATGCTCAATTATGTTCATTATTACAAAATTGTCTTTGATTTACCGACTAAGAAGGATTCCATGACAGTTTTACCCAAAACTATTATTTATTAATGCAATCTTGTTTAATTTCAGAATTGTAAACTCTTATCTGATAATTCTAATCTCTTCCTGTATTGTTTCACTACTCATACAAATCCGACTTGTGTTGCAAAATGGGTGTCTGTTGGTCTAAACGACGATATCTAAATCATTTATGAGGCAAATTTATTAATAAACTCAATAATGAGTACAAAAGATCTTTTTAGAACATTGAATCCTGATATTTAGTTTTAAATAAATCCATTACCACTTGTTCATCCGATCGTCCTTCATTTCACAATCGCGAAATCCGGACAGAGATTTCTCCAGCGCACATCCGCATGCTGTGCAGTTACGCAACTCATTCCAAGGCGGGCGGTGTATGGAGGGGGCGCTGGGCGTGTGAAAACGCTGCATAAGCGGATTGCGTTCCTCATCTGTGAGGAACGCCTCCGATCGCGAGGAGGATAAGCCCCTGACTCGTCAGAACCGCCTCCATCTGCCTCAAGGAGTCGGTTCGAGCTGCACGCGGGGCGCGACAGAGCAGCACCGGCTGTCAGCGGGTGTCGCGCCGAAGCCTTGTGTCAAGTCTACTGGACAAAAAAAAAAAGAACATGAGGCATCCAGACGCACGACTGGATGCGAAAGAATGGAGTGACGAAATCCTTTAGGCAACAGAAGTCGAGAAGTTTGCTTTGTGTTGAAAATAAGACGTTTGTTATAACATAGCCTTTTGGTTCATGAGTATGTCTCTTGTAGTGTGAAGAGCTTGACGAAATATTATCTCAGTTTTAATTATGATTATTTATTGTTGAAAATAAGACGTTTTGTTACATGAGTTAACAGTTAACATAGCCTTTTGGTACATGAGTATGTCTCTTGTAATGTGAAGAGCTTGACGAAATATTATCTCAGTTTTAATTATGATTATTTATTGTTGAAAATAAGACGTTTTGTTACATGAGTTAACAGTTAACATAGCCTTTTCGTACATGAGTATGTCTCTTGTAATGTGAAGAGCTTGACGAAATATTATCTCAGTTTTAATTATGATTATTTATTGATGAAACATCACTTATTTCTGGTGTCAACATTCCTTTTCTTCAAAGAATAGGACGTCTGATATGTTGAATGACATGTTAGTGGATAGTATTTTTACCGAATTCAATGATAGCACACTCTGAGTAACTTTACGTTTAAAAATATTTTGTTCAATATTTCAGTTAAAAGTAAATTATACGCTCGTAGTTAGCACGATTGCTTCGTTTGCGCGTCAGCCTCCGGATAATGAAGCATAGCGTCAGAAATACAAAAGAATATCAAGGTGTTTAGCCTTCTAGCCCACGGACCAACACCTTAGATTTATTACACTGATGATGACTCCACGATAAAAGAGGGCCTCTGCTAGTTTTGTTCGCGGAAGAACGCTCGCACGGGCAACGATTTGCAATGATTTACTGCTTTTTATTGGTAAAAAAAGTAAAAAAGCATTACATTTTTAGAGGCATAACCTGCATGATCTTCATATCAAAGAGATTCTGGCTGAGGTATTTTTTTGTCCTAATGAGAATATTTTTCAAGCGTTTTGAAGAAAAAATTAATTACATTGAAAAAAATGTGAAATTTAGAGACGAATAACGATACAGTTTTAGTGACATTGATCTGAAGTGGTGATTCTAGATAGAGATGGCCTTCCAATACTTTTCTGCAACAAAAGACGCCCTCGAAACACGGTAGAAATGGAATTGTTCGGAGGGTGACGGACGATCACAGAAGACGGCAAAATTCGTTCCATATGTTCACAAGGCCATGCTAATGAAAATTGAATTCTGATAAGAACTCTACTTTTTGGTATGATTCCTCTTAGATAAAGAGTTAAACCTTAATTAATTTGGATGTCCATTCTGAGTACTGAGTAGTATAATGATATGCATTCTGAATTAAATTTTAACATTAATTAAAGCCTTTGAGTTGGGGTTCGACAATTCGTAGAAATTCAATAATTCGTGTTTGAAAGAGAACTAAAAATAAAATTAAATAGACTCAAAATAAATTTTTGTATTTGATTTTCGGTTTCACAGAGCTTCACTATGGAGATCATAGTCAGAGATACAATGACCTTCTATCCAGTTCGTAAACATTCCTGTCTAGTGAATAAAGCTCTATGTACCTTCGTTAGAAAATAAAATTAATTGAAAGTAAATACAGTAAACCCTCGTTATTACGAACTCACATAACACGAAGTTCGCCGTAACAAGAAGAAACGTTCGATCCCGGCAAGAGATTACAGTATTACGGACATTTATGGTACTCGGATAACACGAATTTTTATAACACGATCTCCGGCAGATTTCGGTTCTTTGGAATTCGTATTATAAAATTAATTGAAACTTATACAGTAAATCCTCGTTACACGAACTCAATGAAAACGAAATTCGCCGTAACAAGAAGAAACGTTCGATCCCGGCAAGGGATTACAGTAATACGGATATTTTTACCACTCGAATAACACGAATTTTTATAATACGATCTCCAGCATATTTCGGTTCCATGGAACTCGTGTTATTGAGGCATTTCTGCATTCTTAAGCACGACCGTTTGCGTACACAGAAAACAAAGAATTTCGCATCACTGCTGCGTGACGAGGCTCGGAGCCGGTCGCTGCTTCGGTCGCGCAGAGGCGTGTGCATGGGTGCGAAGACACGCGGGCGGAGTTGCCTCGGGGGGAGGGGCGGCTGACGAAATCTCGGGGACAGAGCGAACGCGCGCCGCGGGCGGATTAGTGGCGTCGCCGCGCAGGAGAGAAAACGAGCAGCGCGCGCCGGGTCAGCGCCCCGCCCCCTTCGTCGCCTACCCCCGCCACGCCGCCTGCTTTGCTCGCCCCGGCGCCCCGCCACGAGCCCACTAGTTTGGTTAATTGATTGGTGTTACTGGGTTGATTGATTGATTGATTTTTTCGTGTTTCCGGGCGCGTCAACTGCTTCGGTCATTAGTCCCGTTAGTGTAGTGCATGTTTCTTTCTCGGGAGATGGCGGTGATCTTCCCCCGCTGGATGGTGAGATCCGGCGCCGACCTACCGTCGGCTAGTTGGGTTTCCCTTAACTCCCACCAACTCTCCCACCAACAGAACACCGCTCCAGTCGGGACAAGCTCTAAGCTCCCGACCGGTCTCCCGGAATATGTGGTAGTGTAGTGCATGTTAGTTTAAGTGTGTGTGTAATGGGAGAGGATAGGACAAGGAATAGAAAGAACAGATCGCGCGCGGTCCGTGGCCCGTTTGGTAGGGTACTGCTCCGGCATTCGCCTGGTGTTGATCGGTGAAACTACGGAAAACTACCGATCAGAGCATCCGGCCGCTAGAATTCTCCTCCAGACAGCAGCTGAATTCGACCTAACTGAAAAGCTAGTGTCGAAAATCCTGCCGCCGTCAGGACTCGAACCTAGGACCTCCCGGTTAGAGGCGCTGCAGTGGCGTTACTGGGCGTCAATTGATAACGTCATTAATTCCGTAAGTGTAGTAACGTTTTTATGGCGGGGGTTGGAGGCGCTGATGCTTCGGATGGCGAGATCCGAAACTGACCTACTCGGCTGCTAAAATGGAGGGGCATCGACCGAACCGGGACAAGCTCTCAGCTCGCAACTGGCCTCCCGGCATGTGCGGTAGTATATGTAAATGTAAGTGTGTGTGTAAGTTAAGAGTGGGGGTAGAACAAGGAAGAGGAAGGAAAGATGGTGAATGGTCCATGGCCAGCTTGTTAGTAGGGTACTGTTCTAGCGTTTGCCTGAGTTGATCGCAGGAACCACGGAAAACTACAGTTCAGAGCAGCTGGCCGCTAGACGTCTCCTCCAGACAGCCGGTGAATTTGATCTAGCTATGTAGCTAGTGTCGAAAATCTTGCCACTGTCCGGACTCGAACTCCAGGGCCGCCCGCTCTGAGGCACTGCAATAACATGAATTCATGCCCTGAGCCACCTAAGCCGGCCTATCCCACTGTTTGTGTTCACGATTGGTTCCGCCTCTTCCCCTTAGTCACGTCGCCTCTACATCTTGTTTCGAATTTGATATTTCCGGAGCATCAACTACTATCATCATTAATACCGACACTGTATTTTCTGTTACATTCCCCCTGGTGGCGATATTCCTCCTCAGCAGCAATGTAAAATACTGCTGTGAATATTTGGCGTAGTTTCCTCCGCCAGGTATTTGCGCCAACGGCGGCACCAACCCACATGAGACAAGTACTAAGCCCGCAACTGGTCTCCCGACATCTTAATTAAATTAAATAAATTTTACAGAAATGCAGATCTTGAAAATTGCATAAGTTCGGAGTTCCAATTTTGTGTCACAACTGAGACCCACACACCGAACATATCTGGACTAACAGAACAGTCTCCACGTTTCTCCGGTCCCGTGACTATCCCTAACTACACCCATGCAGTATTTTTGTCATCGTCTTGATCTTTACTCTGCTACAGTTATGAACGTCTGGAAACTTGCTATTGCATTTACTATCACTTCCTCAGACTTCCTCCTCCTCGGCGCCATCGCCACTTTTGTCCACCACACACGTCTCAGTTCCCACCTCCTCCTCCGCCCCCGCATCCGCCATCGCCTTCGTCCTCGCCTCCACCCCCGCCTCCGGTACAGCCTCCCACCCGCCCCGCGCCCGCCTCCGTCCCGCCTCCGACCCCGCCTGCTACCCCGCCTCCAACCTCGCCTCCTACCCCGTCCCCGTCTCCGCCCCGTCCCGCCCCCGCCTCCGACCCCGCCCCCGCTTCCGCCCCGCCCCGCGCCCGCCTCCGTCCCCCCTCCGACCCTGACCTCGCCTCCGCCCCCCCCCCCCGCCACCGTCTCCGCTCCTGCCTCCGACCCCGCTTCCGCCCCCGCCCCCGCCCCGCGCCCGCCTCCGTCCCGCCCCCGCCTCCGACCCCGCCCATCGCTTCCGCCACCGCCCCGCGCCCGCCTCCGTCCCGCCCCCGCCTCCGACCCCGCCCCCACTTCCGCCCCCGCCCCGCGCCCGCCTCCGTCTCCGCTCCTGCCTCCGCCCCCGCCTCCGCCTCCGCCCCGCGCCCACCTCCGCCCCGCGCCGGCCTCCGTGCGGCCTCCGACACCGCCTCCGCCCCCGCCCCCACCCCGTCCCCGCTCCCGCCTCCGCCCCGCTCCGCCTCTGCCTCCGCCTACGTCCCCACTCTGTCTCCGGCTCCATCCCCGCCTCCGGTCTGCCTCCCTCCACACCTCCGCTCTCGCACTCTCTTCATGCACCACAAACTCGGCAAGGATCGTCTGGTATTTGAACCCCTGTCCCAGTTGCGGAGGGTTAGCGCCCGCGTCACCGCCATGAGTGTTTGCTCTGCAGATGAAGGCGTGACCTCGCCGCTCAGCCCGAATCCATTTTCTAGCTGTTGACCGCCCGCGACGCGGCGTGTCCCCGTTCGCCTCTGCCCGGCTTACGGCCGTTCTGCGGGCGACGTAATGACACCTCCGGAGGACCCAGCGTCGCCATGCGAGCAAGGCGCGGGGCCAGCTTGTAATACATTGGTGTAATGCTGGCAAACACTTTATCAGCTTTAAAGCAGAAAACAGATCAGAAGATAAGTGGGGATCCGGACAGGATGGGCGAACACAAAAAATAGAGATTTTGAGAGGAAAAAAAGCATTACATCATACATTTAGGGGAAACTCAATTTTAAAATATTTTCGAAAAATTTGTTTTAGAGGGGAGGGGGGTAGAGGAGCAAACGCCACCTAATACGAAATATACCTTTCGGCATGAGATTCTCTTCAAAATGGTGTTGGATGAAAGAAATTGATCGAATTTTGAGATTACCACCCTTTTTATATTTCTACAGAACACTCTAGACATATAAAAATCTTTAATGACTGATAGACCGATGTATAGACTCAATAAACATCAGTCCTTACGCCACATTTGCAATTTACACACGGGATAAGAGATCTACCTCGAAAAGAATGCTTCGGTCTGCCGGTCTGGAAGCCGTACATTCAACGTTTAGGAAAGCCCCTACCAACAATCCGAAGTTTAATATTTTTCATCTGATGTTGCCACGACAGAAAGTTGTGAGATTTGTATCACAATTGTCCAAAATAACTTAGTCTGTGTCACGTTCTGAGGCACAGTGATTGACGTCCAGGTGGGAGTCCATCAAAATAAAATACTTTTTTTAATTAAGTCGAAATGTGGGGGACAAACGAAAAATCTAATCTTCTGATAAACAAAGTCAGAAAACGAGACTTTCCACTGCTTATAGTCTCTCACTCAGTGCTCAGTCTCAGGCAAAAAACTAAGAAATGCATTACTTAGCGCGACAGAAACGACATCTGAACTAATGAGACTGAACGAGGCTGAAATAATAATGAAACGGATAGGGGACAGAACAATAGCAAATTAAAATTATGATATAAACAAACACAAAAAAAAGCTCAATCAATGATTTGTCGGGGCAGAATTCAATTAGGACAGACGCAATTTTGAAATAGCACTACAACTTCTGAGTTCGTCGAGTTACAATTCAATGGCACTCAAAACCCAAACATGGCGGTAACCAAACTGCAGAGAACATCTCAAAATATTCATTTCGAGTTTCAGTAATGCATTTGTTCTCATTTCACTTTTTAGAGTTGATCATTGGTGGGTTGCGAACAAGAAATGAGTAGCGGGAGATTTTCATTCTCAACACATTGCCGACATGCTGTACCTACACTACATTCTCGTATCCTCCCGGCCCCTGCGTAGGGCTTCAAGGACTCGCACGTGCCCGGGGCGCGCACGAGTATGTCGCCGCCGGAGGGCAGAGCCGTGCCGCCCGGAAGGGCGCGGAGACGCCCTTCACACAGTGGGACGATTCACGGATCACGAAGGCGCAAAGGCGCGCTGGATGCTGTTTGATTGATTGGTGATTCCGCGCTGGTCAACTGCTTAAACCACCTGAGGGCAGAGCCGTGCCGCCCGGAAGGGCGCGGACACGCCCTTCACACAGTGGGACGATTCACGGATCACGAAGGCGCAAAGGCGCGCTGGATGCTGTTTGATTGGTGATTCCGCGCTGGTCAACTGCTTAAACCATTGGTTTAGAAAGTGCAGTGCATGTTTTTCATCACGGGAAGTAACGGTGATATTTTCCCGGAAGATGGCGAGATCTGGCACCGACCTATACTCCTATTAGAGGGGATTTCTCCTACCAGGTATCTCTCACCAACCAGGCACCGCCCCAGTTGGGACAAGGTCTAAGCTACCGACTGGCCTCCCGGAATGTGTGGCTGTGTAGGACAAAATTAAATTGTTGAAGTCCAAGCCGTATAGTTTAAAGAAAACTTCACATCTGGGTTTTTAACCGAATCTCATCCTGATCCCTTCTATACAATGGTCAAAAAGAGATATACAGAAGTACTTACAAACACAAAACTTTTCATATTAAAATGCAATGTATGAAACAAGCTATATCAGCCTGGTTGGTACCTGTGTTTTTGAAAGCAAATAACTCTGCTCAGATTCGTATTTTCGAACGAGACTCAACCTCCACCCAAATTCCGTGTTACATATCCAAACAGCACATATTCAAAATGATACAAGATCTTTTCGCTTTCTATTCAGAATTTTCTGAAATTAACGTTTGATTTGTGAAGAGTCTCATACCAAACCACAGTGCTTTGTTCAAACTTAATCTACAAATATTTCAATACATACACTAATTTTTCGTGTGACTTGTGGCATGACATCCATGGGAGAATGGACGCGAAATTATATTCATTCATATTATATACAACCACACCTTATTGAAGCTCATACGTCATATTAAATTCCTTCTGAAACCAGACATTATTAGATGTAAAATTATCGAGAAAATAAAACAAAAATTCTTGTGTTGTTACCCTGCTGGTGCACATGGTAGTCACAATAAGATACAAAATAGTGAGAGACAACGTACAGAATAAATTCTGTTATAAAAGTTACCATTAAATTAACTCAAAAGACAAATAAAGATTTTCCCAGCAATGAAGCTCATGTCGGAGGTGGGTCGAGAATAAGTCACGTATCCTAGAGCCCGCAGCATAGACACAAAACTACATCTTCAACACATATCTATTAAAGCAAGAAAAACTGAAATTAAAAACCAATGAGAAGGATTACCTGGTTCACTACCAATCACCCTTAATAGTGTGAACGCACTCCGACAGGGGTAGTTTGAATCGATCGTACAATACGGGAAAGAGGGGAATTCCAAAATAGGTAATTTTTAATCGGATCTGGCTGTATCCAAGACTATTGCGACCGGTGGGTTTTCAGATGCAATAACGGAATCTGAAGACTGAAGTTTATATGAGAAACAGAAACTGCATTCCGTTTCTAAATTGTGCGAAAGCGAATGACAGAGTAGTACCATCCAGGCTATGGATCACGGGCGATCATTCCTTCCTCTACCCTGTCCCATCTTCATCACTTACTTACACACACTTACACTTACAGGGATTACACACATGCCGGGAGATCAGTCCGTAGCTTACAGTTTGTCCCGGCTGCGGCGGTGTAGTGCTAGTGAGAGATACCTGGTTGGGGAAAACTCCGCGGCGTGTACTTTGGCGCCGGATGTCGCCATCCAGCGGACGAAGAGCACCGCCCCCTCCCGCGATAAAATCATGAACTTTACTTATGGGACTAATGACTTTAGCAGATGACGCGCCAGGGATCACTACTCAATCAATCAAAAGGGTCTGATAGATTGACAGTTGCAGCAAGAGATTTTGAAGAGCGTTAACGTGAGAAACAGCATTCTAATTCTAAATTGCATTCACGGCCCACTGAAACGCATTCCGGTTGCCGACCATTTTGGCCGCGTGCCCGGAAGAATCCCGCACTGCGCGCCAGCCGCCCCGCGCACCCGGGCAGTCGTCAGCGCCGCGCGCGGGCTCGCGAGGAAGAGAAGAGCATCGCGGCCCCATCCCCACGCGTCCTCCAGAGTGCCTGGCGAACTTCCCTGGGGGCTCCTCGTCTGGCCCGCTTCCCTTCATATCGCCCTCCGCCACTGACGCGCCTACAGCCACGCGCGCGCCACGCGTTCGTACTTCCTTCGCGACACACCACGACCCCTTCCACCCCCCCTCACACGCCCTTCCCTGCCCCCTCGCCCGGCTCCGCATCCTAGCCACTGTTCGTCTTCACTCAAACCGGGAGCGGTGGCTCAGGGCATCAACTGATGCCTCTGTCCTGATGTCGAGTCCCGACGGCAGCAGTCGCTGTCTGGAGGAAAATTCTAGCGGCCGGTTGCTCAGGTCGGTAGTTTTCCGTAGTTTCTCTGATCAACACCAGGCGAATACCGGAGCAGTACCCAAACAACGGGCAACACGCGATCTTTTCTATCCCCTCCTTGTCCTATTCTGTCCCCTTACTCACACTATCATGCACTACACTACCACACTTGCCGGAAGATCGGTCGGGGACTTAGAACTTGTTTCGTTTGGAACGGTGCTCCGCTGGTGGGAGATACCTGGTTAGGGAAAAGCCCGCTCGACACTGGGTGACGCCATCAAGTGGAGGAAGATTACCGCCACATCCCGATGAAAAAACATGCACTACACATATGGGACTCATGACTTCGATAGTTGACGCGCCCGGAATCATGAACAGTCAATCAGTCAATCGTCCCCACTCAACGTCATCTATCCCGCTACAAACGTATTATTTCGCCAACATCCGTCTCGTCCCATCCCATCTCGTATTGTCCCGTCTCATTCCACTTCTTTGTCGTTTCGTTTCGTGCCGTCTCGCCTCGTCGCGTTTCTTCTCACATCGTTTTGCTTCGGCACGATGGATCTCGGGCCTATTCATCTCGTCCCGTTTCGTTTCGTCCCATTTTTTCTGACGGATTCCGGCCCGTCCCGTCCATATCTGTCCTTTCCTGAGGTGACCTATCCTACCCTGTCGTGTTCAGATCTATCCATCCGTTTGGTTCCGAACAGTCTCGTCTTGACTGCCACCTGTAAATGGCTCGCGCCCGTCTTTCTCTATGCCTTATTGACATCCCACTCTTTCACAATCGCCTGCAGTTCCGCTTCGACCGTCTCCTCCATGCTTCACCCCATTTTCCATTTAACCCTCCTCCAACACTGCTTGGCCCGCTACCTCTCACAGCACTCCGCTCCACTCCCCCTGGAGGTTGGTGGGAACGGAGCGGGGTGTAAGGTGAGAAGCGTTGCCGAGGGCGTGGCAAGTGCCGAGCGTAGCATGACGCAGGGGGGGGGGATGAGCGTAGCGAAGGACGTTGGAAGAGTGAGGTATAAAGAGGTTGGCAATCGTGGAGCGTTATGACAGCGTGGGCTGAGAACGTTCAGAAAGCAGGGCCGGAAGCATTCGGAGAGCTTGGTGGGGAACATTGGAAGGATGTCAGGGAGTAGCGGTCCAGCAACGACGGAAAGATTCTGAGAACGCGGCTGGGAGGGTTTGGAGCGTATGTGGTGAGCGCGTTCAGAATGAGGCGCGGGTAGCATTTGGAGAGCGTGATGCCGAGATTTTGAAGAGGATTGGAGGGAGCGTTCCAATAGTTAGATGGGAAGTGTTCCAGAACCGGTGAGGGAGCTTCTCGAGAGCGTGGCGGGGAGCGTACCGACAGCATGTAAAGAGAGCGTTCGAAAATAATGGCGAAGAGCGTTTGGAGAGCGTAGCGCTGAGAGATCTGTAAAGAGTTTGTTGAGCACAACACAGAGCGTTTCGAGAGCGTGGGCCGAGAGCTTGAAGAAACCGAAGCAGTGAGCGTTCACAGAGCGCGCTTGGAACCCGCTTCTGCCGCGCCTCGCGAGCCACCCACATTTCCCTTCATATCGCTTTCCGCGGGCGACGGGCCCGCCCGCCAGCCCGCCCCTCGTGATATCTCTCTCATTCCTTCTGTCTTCATCATTTCATCCCCCATCCATCACGCCGCCCCGCGTATTCTCATATTTCTCCCCTCCTCCGCACGCCGCCGCATGCAAAGCAGACCGCGCGCCGCATATGGCAGCGGGTGAGGAGGAGGGGCGGGGCGGGGGAGGGGAGGGGGAGGGGCGGACGGGCAGAGGGGATGGGGGCGAGGCAGGGGTAGGGCGGGGGCGCGGCAGTGGCGGAGCGGGCCCGGGGCGGTGACGGGGCGGGGGCGGGGCGGGGGCGGGGCGGGGGTGGGGGGCAGGGGACGGGCAGAGATAGGATGGGGCGAGGCGGGGATAGGGCGGGGGCGCGGTGGGAGCGGAGCGGGGCCGGGGCCGTGGCGGGGGCGGGGCGGGGCGGGGCAGGAGCCGAGTCGGGGGCGGGGCTGAGGCGGGTCGGGGAGGGGCGGGACTGCGGGAATTCGTAAGCCCCTGGGCGAGAGGGCTTGCGAGGTACACGCCCGGCCGTGTGATCTCCAAGAGGGCGACGATATGGGCGTGTGCAGCTTATGAAGAGAAGGAGAGTGTGCATGTGGTGGAGTGGAAGTCAACGGACCAGGAAGAGAGTGGAAGTGTACGGGGTTATTCGACTGAATGAGGTCGCAGTATGAACTCTTGAGGGTGAAGATTGTGCTCAAGAATGCGGATGCATTTACAGCGGAAAGAACGTCTATCCAAGTATGTGCAGTAGTAAGCAAGCAAGGTTTCGAGCAGCTAGTATGTAGGCAAATGGTGTCAGTGACCGGATCAGTTGGAGTATCCCTAAACAGAAAACGTCTGATTACCTGGCTACCTATCTTACAACTATCAACTAAATCAGCAGATTTCTGAATTAACTTGAACTACTGAATGAGCTTACTCCTCAGTCAACAACACTTGTCCTATTTACAAAATGAATCAGAAAACACCCGAGAAAATGAGTTTATGGGTAGAAATAGTTGTGAAAAGAAAGTAATGTGAAAGTTTAGGTAGATGATGACTTATTGACGTAGTGTGAAAGAAGTCACAGAATTTGAAAAGTGTTAAGGAGGTCATTAAAATATTTTGGCTAAACACTAGTCATATCTCTGAGAGTCTTACTTGTAAAATACGGAAAGTTTAACTACCACCAAAAATTTTTGTAGTTAATAAGGAAGTTCTCATTTTGTGAAAATTATATAGGAAACGACTTAAAACAACGAACATTAGATAAGTTCCGAGAACTGAAATTTTTATGATCTTATTCTACTCATAATGAGAAGAAAAGAAACAGCTACTGTGCTACCTGTTTTAATTATTCGCTTTAATTCTAATTGTTCTCTTAATGCCAAGTTCCTTGGAGCATACATATCACTCGTCGCAGAACACACTCAGAGGGGAACTGTAACTCCACTGTCTTCATGTCTTGTCATGACACGCCATCTTACCAACACGTCATAATTATGCACGCAAACACACAATTATAACAGCAGTCAAGCATCAGAGACGTCATAGCTCTTATCAGATAAAATGTCAAGAAACTTTACATGTGGCGTTGAACTCTCTTCCGTGTTAGGTAGAAATCTGGACAGTCCAGGAACTTTGATTAAAAACAAACGAAACGGAATGTAACTAGTCTAACGAAGATTTCCAGTTCCTTTCACTTTGTAATTTACTTAAGCAGTGTAAGAAATTTGTAGAATAAATTGTATATCATAAATATCTCCTAAATTGGTGGCAATGTACAAAATTATCGAAGAATTTCATGTTGAATGTAATAGTATGTGAAGGGGTAAGATACTTCTCACAAAAAAATATGAAGCACACTTCTTCTAACGTGCTTCAACTTCGTGGAATGGACAGTAATTATGCTTCATTTATTCTTCCACCTCTATCTCTTCTAACGCGATGCCTCCTTTCCTGGTCATCCCGCCTTATCTCACTCTCCCTTTACACTCCTTCCAACCCCTTATATCTAACTCCTGAGGCCGCCACCCCGGCCCGGCCGGCTGAGCTCTGTTTATGTTCCCATTCCCGTGCTCACGCCTATAAATTGCCTATGCCTATAAATTGGACCCCAATCACGAAAACAATAAAATATCTTGGATTAAATTTAGACACTAAACAACGCGTTGAAATAAAAGCACAAGCAAAAAACAAATTAATCCAATTAAGACCTTTACTAAACTCATACAACCATCTCTCATTGTCAAATGCACTAACGCTTACAAATCATTCATTCGCCCAACACTATTATACGCATGTCCGATCTGGACCAATGTCGCCAAAACCAATCTCAACAAAATGCAAATATTTCAAAAGAAATTTTTAAGATTAATAACAAGAGCTCCATGGTTTATTAGCAATAAACAACTACATCATGGTCTCAACATAAATGAAATAGCTCACCAAATAGCATACCTATCAAACAACTTTTACTCTAATTTACCCTTCATAAAGGCATCAACTCACTACAGACTCGGAAAAGATCCCAGATACAAAACCAGAATAAAGAACAGATTCCCGCTCCATTCTTTCCTCCAGATATTTTCAAATATTGACTAATTCTGTTTAGGTGCTATTTGTTTCCTCTCCCTATTAAAGTTTGTTAAGTAAAATTTTAAACTAGACTAAGTTGATTAGATTAAGTTGATTAGATTAAGTTGTTTAGATTAGGACACCATACAATTGCAAAGTTTCACTTGTAAACTGAACATTGTAATTTCAACTTAATAAATAAATTTTTAAAAAAACGCCCCCTGCCGTATATCATTTCCTTTTCTCATCCTCATCTTGCATCGCTTCACCTCCACCTCCAAAAACCTCCATCTACTCCATATCCACCAACTCCACCTCTACCAACTCTACCGCTGCATCTACTTCCGCCGTCTCCATCATCTCCACTTCCACCACCTCCCCTTCCTCTCCCACCTCTACATCCATCTCCACCATCACTTCCAGCTCCAACACCACCACATCCACCCTCAAACCCCCTCCCGGTTCCCCCTGCCCCTAGTACGTCGCGCGACATGGGCCCCGCGTCCGCTGTCAGTTCCGCTGCGCGCCGCGTCGCGACGCCTAACGCGATTGGTGGGAAAGGAGGGGGAGGGCGTCGCGACGGCGTATGCAGGCGGCGTCCGACACGCGGAAGAGGACGCGCGCTGCCGGATATCCGATGCGCCGCACATGCAGGCGTACCAACCGCCCGGCGCCCCTCGAGGAGGGTGACGACGCGACCGCGCGGGTATTCTGGTCGCTTGACGAAGGAGCTGCCGCTTAAAGGAGGTGTTGCGTTACGGAAGGTACGATTTTCAAAACAAAATAAAACCATGGTGGAAGCTAAAATTCGAAATTATGATTTCGTTCGGATTTCAGAAAGTATAAAATTGTCATCTATTATTAAAGACGATAAGGAGAAGTACTTTTACGAGGCGAATGTTTTATCGCATGAGCGACAAAAGAGCTAGCAATATCTTTTTTAAGTAGATAAACTACCTTCATCGTCGGATGTAATCTTATTTTTTGTAAAAAACAAAAATAAAATGTCAAGTTAGTTTCCTTCAGATCAAATAGTTTTGTTATCCATTACTCGAATAACACTCGAGGATAGATATTTGTAATATTTATGTACCAAGGGCGTTATAAGGGTTCTAATAATCGAGCGGGTACAAAATGCCCGAAGGTCTTTGACCAGAGGGCCATTTATCACCCGAGATCATTAGAACCAGTTAACGCCCGTGTTGCGTACATTTAATTTTTTGCTTAATTTTATTGATTCAGATTTACTTATTTACTAATTAACTAGAAGTCAACTTGACTCGGCTTGACTTTTGATATTTCCTTTTCACAATTTCCTCCATAACAGAACATGCAGCATCATTCGACAGTTTTCATATTTCCCTCGTAGCCACGATCATTTCGACACAGGTAAGTTATGCAGCGTATGTCAAGCTCCGTATCGAAGGTAATAAGTTAGAACGTATCAGTAAAAAATAAACTTTTTTTGGGGGGGGGAACTAGACGATAAGTATAATGCAATGAAGAATATAGCTGGGGGCCAATCAAAATCAGGCAACACAACAACCCTTTTAACAATCGTGTTTAACTCAAAAATATACGTTGAAGACTTACCCATTAAAACTGTGTTTTTTAAGATACAAAGGGACCACAATGTCGTTTCCAAAATGAGTCCATTTTGTACCGCTATTATAATTTTTATTGGGAACTATTTGGGGTATTTGTACTCTAATTGTAAACAGAATAGTACAGGTATCGTGATAACAGTAAAATTAAATTGTCTTCATTCTCAACAATGTAATAAATTTGAATTTTTCTACTCCCATTGCATAATGCTGTAATTTGTTGGCTGCAACCAGTTGCAGAATAATACTCATTACGATACAGATTTCATATTGATACAGGTTCTTGACTAATCACAGAGAAGTTTATGAACTAATAATTGACAATTAATAATTGAGAATCGTTCTGGTAAAGGTTTCGTTCGATTGTGTACATTAAATTGAAATTTGATATTATATTAGGCTTGTTAGTTTTAATTTCTTTTATTACTAGTAATTTTTTGTAGAATATTATTTGAAATAAATTGGATCGTAATTTCACTTTGATCCTTGTTGACTAGTGGAGAACTCCCTCTCAGACGAACTGGTAACCACAGCCACCTTCGACAGCATGAAAGGGTGAAGTCAAATGGCGTTTACTGAATCCTGCACATCAACTGCCACCAAACGACTCAATGTAAAAGTTGAATAATATAAGTCGTAGAAAGAGTACTGTAAGAAATTCAACGTAATAGGTATTAATACATTTGTGTGAAGTATACGATATTCCCTCGTACCTCGCGCGTATCGTAATATCACACTCGTGTATTAATATCCATCATTACATCATCGTTTCATTATGTACTATTGTCTTTCTATTTGTTAAAAAATGCTTAGCTCTATTGTAATTCATGAATAGGAATGGTCCTAAATGATGCAACGCTAAACTTCAGAGCCCGGTCCTTCGTAGTTGGCAACCAATAGTACGTACCGAGTACGTAATGTAAACGACAACGAAAGTACATACAAATTTTCACTTTTGAAACAATGATTTATAAAGTGCGGAATGATCGCAGAGGTACAACTAGTTACAAATTATTTTCAATTTTCAATAATATTTCCATGAAATAGACCATTAAATTTATGGCATTGTAAAACGTTTCACATAATTATATTCAGTGGCCGATCACGAACAAATACAAACATTTGTTGGATCATTAATGTAACAAAAGGATTTTTACCGGCAACTAATGAATACAGGTACAAAACAGTAGCATTACAAATGTTGACATTACAAAGACCGAGTTTTCCAAATAAAATAAAACAGTTGGCTAATACGATGAAACTTTTCATTGAGCTTATTTTGTGTTTAATATTCATTCGAAATATTATGTACCCTACGTTTGCTACCAGGAAAAAATAATTTAATGGAAGCTGTAACTGAATCTCGAGTACCACAATTTTTATACTGATGTTTTGAAAAACCTTGCATAAAGGCAATTACGGAACGGTTGCATATGAATATAGTAGAATAAAATAAAAACAATGAACTGAATATTTTTCTCTCTAATGTTTTATCGGAATTTGAAGAGACTTTGGACGTAACATATTAAATATTTCGCAGGCTTTTGTTACCACTCGTATTTATAGTTCCTCCCTAAATGAAATGATCCCTGTACTCTTGGTGCAACTAAAACTGTCGCAGAGGAATTCAAAATTGACAGATTATAATTTACCCAACATCTTACCATCCTCATTTCGACCCTTCTTCTTTATAGTGAATCTTTTACTGTCTTTGGAGGTTCGGTTGCTATGAAATCGGAATCTACCGCGTTTTATTGACAAGTGAAAGATATTTTCTGCCCTGCCCACACGAATCGTATGTCACATTATTCTACGAATTTCTTATTTTTATTCCTTTTCTTTCTTATCTTTTCTCCATTCTCTCTTCTTTCTTTCTTCTCTTCTCAACATCAACTTTTCATCTACTTCCTGGATGTGATGCGTGGTTCGGCGTTTCTCGGCCATTCAATTATTACGGTTTTTTATGTTTACAAATAAGTAATGTTTCTCTACACGGGGAGGAATTAAACATAAACTTACAGAAAACTGACAGTGTTCAGCGGAGGATGTGCAAGGACATCAGCAAAGCTCTATCCGCAAAAAACAATAATTGCTAATTAGTTCAACAGAAAGTACTTGAATCACGTTAAGTTATCTAGAAATTACGTATTTTCTTGTAGGTTCCTGCACTACGTATATTACACGCAAACACACGGAAGTATTTTCGAGGCACAAAGCGAAAGCAGCTCCTCGAAGACGCATCTCGAATCAATAAAACGCACTCGACCTCAAAATCGGCGGCGGAGGCGTCGCCGAACCATATCTCGGAGGACAGCGCTCTACACGGCTCGGGCGCGCTCTTTGATGCTGCGAGGGCGCTGAATGGCGGGAGGGGGAGAGAGGGGAGAAGAGGGGGAGGAGGGGGGAGAGAAGCTGTTTTATCACCGGCGCCCATCGCTTCCGCCAAAGCAGGCGCGTGTAGGCACGAGGATCGGTGGGATAAAGGGGGCGGGGCAAGGTGGGGGAGGGGAGGAGGGCGGGGTGGGTCGAGAAGGGACGAGACAGGCCGAGTCGGGGCGGGCGCGTGAAGAGGCGCCGAACGGTCCTGGCATGAGGGCAAGTACGAATAAGTGGGCGAGTAGGCGGGCGAGTAGGCGGGCGAGTAGGCGGGCGAGTAGGCGGGCGAGTAGGCGGGCGAGTAGGCGGGCGAGTAGGCGGGCGAGTAGGCGGGCGAGTAGGCGAGCGAGTAGGCGGGCGAGTAGGCGGGCGAGTAGACGGGCGAGT